>JARSSU010022440.1:0-80742 GCA_029619165.1 Eurosta solidaginis | reverse complement strand
ATAAGGGTTCTTCGGGGCGAGGGGTAATTGCGTATCTCCTCAGATGGAGGAAACTCGTATATACGTGAACTGAAGGAATTGGTGTGGAATGTTGTAGATAGGTATGCAGGGGTCAGGGGAGAAGGTAACAGACCGAGTTAAGTTCGGCAGTTGCCCGCAGGTGGAAAAGGCCACAGATATGAGCGAAAGATAGGTTTGGTGTAATAGGTCGTGCGAGTCTCCATTCGCGCACGCGGATTGTCCTGGTTGTTTTCAATATGTTATAGATTGATAGATTTGAACGGAGTTTATGTTAGGTTGATCGTGTATTTGACAGACGAAACGATGAATGTTGATAAGACCGACACAGTCTCGTCACAACAAACACCCTCGCTCACTCCAAAGCCGCGGCGTCACCACAGTGCCAAGCTTATCATACTTTATATACTCCACATTCGAATAATGGAACCACAACCCGCTACATTTATCAATTTTTACACCCATAGTAAAACACTACACTTAAAGAGCGAGCTAAAATATATTGCTTTGATGTGCATTTTCTTCTACATATACCTTTTTTCTACTATTTCTACCACCCTCCTATTTTGCAATATACCCCCAACGGCCACCACTCTCCTAGCTTTTTCCCCCCGAGTTTAATAATAGCGGCTGAAGTATTTAGCTGCCCATCTCACTCCTCCCCTCCTCACACCGCCAGTGACCTCCCACACAACTAAACGAACAACTAAACGGTCGGACTCGTAACCACAAAAACGGGCGAAAAACTAAAACGGACGCCGAAATCATACAAACATTAACACGAAATGCATCTTCTATAAATAGCGTCCATCACCAACGAACCTCGCATCCCCTACTATCGTCAAATCATACAAAACAACTTAGAAATCGTCCTACTCAATTGATTCTCAATCTTCTCCACAATCTTCCTCACACCCAAAACTCAACCGTACCTCCTGCACGTAAATAGTGTCCTCCTCACTATCACCTTAGTAACCCTCTCATCGTAGTCCCAAGCACATAACAGTCCCAACATAATCAACTATATCACATTAATTTTTTCGCACACTTATTAGCAAGACGTATCTTTGTTTTATTTTTTACTCTTTCCCACCTTTTTCCTCGTTTCCCGAAATAAATGGTCTAACAAAAACAATTACACATAAATAACCTACAACTCTTATACATAATATTAAACTATAATACTAAACACATTAATATAACATAACTATAACGATACAATACAAAATATACAAAGAAATCCAGTGTTAAAAGAAGCAAGTTTGCAGTTATTAATCATGTCGTTACATATATCGACAATTAGAAACACTAAATCAACGCACATTGTTCCACATTCTATAACTATCTGAGCAATCAGTTGAAATCGATAAAGATCTCCAAATAAGCCAAACCGATCTCAGTATTATTGCTTTCTTTTTCTCCTGATACGTCGAAAACATACAAACAAAACAAAAAAACTTGACCATATAACACTATAAACTCCCATTACCCAACCCAACCTTCTCCCACCATACGAATACAAATAAACCAAAACTGTTTTTTTTTTTTTTTTTTTTTTTTTTTTTATTTTTTTCACTATCCTTTTTTTTTTTTTTTTTTTTTTTTTTTTTTCTTTTTTTTCTCTCTTTCTTCTTTATTTTATTTTTTTTTTCTTTTCTTTCTTCTTTCTTCTTTCTTCTCTGGAGACCACGACCGCGAAACTAAAAAACAAAAACCTGACTTCAGAAAACAAATTATTGATTTTTTTCCTGGAAAAATAAAATAAAAGACCACTACATACTCCATGCATAAAAAAACTTAATACACAGCTAATTTTTTTTGGACCGAAATAAAAAAAGCTACCCAGCGTAAAAAATCCCACAAAAACTGCTAGCTAATATAACCCCCTGCTATACACTTCTGAAACATAAATTAAAGAACTTATACATCTCACGCTTCATTATGAATCTCATTGCTCCTGGAAATGAAAAAACAAAAAATTAAAAAAAAACGGGAACACCATAACGTCTGTGCCCTGTTATTCTCTACTGAGCAACCGGGCTAAATAAAAAAAAAAAAATAAACAAAAAAAAAAAAAAAAAAAAAAAAAAAAAAAAAACAAGAACAAAAAAATCCTCGTGCTAAAAATCACCAAACATCTTATTATTTCCCAGCCTGAAGCAAAAATCAAACAATATTTTTAAAAGCTTAATTTTTTTTCTTTTTTTGTTTCTTCTATATTTTAATAAATATTTGCTTTTTAATAAATCAACAAATGTTACCCAATTGTATCATTCAGACATACTTTTATCTATTTCTATTATTTTCTTATTTTTTACCTAAAATCTAATAAATATCTATAGATATTTCGCAAAAACCTGAATTTTTAGTAAAGAGGTTAGGGTAAGGGGGTAGGGTTAGTTGGGCGGCCTTTATTTTTTTTTAGGTTATCTCTAGGGCGACTATAAAAAACCCTACCACTCTTACCACTCCTCGACAAACTAATACAAACTGGTATTTCTCTGAGCAGGAATGAAAAAAGCAAACAAAAACTCATAAACCTGAATATTTTCTGATTGTAAAAATACCACTAAAAAAAAAAACTCGAAAATAGCTTGAAATAAAAAACAAAAAAAAAAAAAAAAACATAATTTTTTCATTCCAAACCTTTTTTTTGTAAAACAAAAAAACTCACGAAATTTCCCACCAAGAATATTCATATATGATTGACATTTCGCTAAAATTCTTAAATTATACTAAAGTCTAATGAAACGTTTATTTTTTTTCTCCTAACACAACTCTCTAACTACCCTAAATTCCTACTAAATTTTGCTCGTCTTTTTTTTTTTATGTACGGGAGCAACACCCCCCGCCAAACGGGGGAGGGGCGGCCCCAGTCACAGACTTCGGCCCCCCTTCTCACACCGCCCTCCTTTTTATTTTTTTTTTTTTTTTGTTCCTTTCTCCGTATTTTGTTTTTTTTTTTTCGCATCGTTATTTGGACAATACCTCCTAAAATATATAATACACAAGACACTAAAGAATTCGTAGCGTTTGTTTGTATCGTTAAGTGAATGGAGAAGATATTTTTTATGCGTGCATATTTTTTTAGCTAGAGCAATCTTATTTGGGTATTTTGTCTTTTTTTTTAGCGTACGTAAGAGACTTTTGTTTCTTAGCACTACTACATTATTTTTATAATAAATTTTTGTACCACTATTACTACACTCTATGGTTAACATGCTTCTTGCTAGGCTAGCAAAAGCTTAGTGGCTTTAACTACACTTAAAACAACACAATACTTTTTAAATGCCTATGTAAAAGGCGACAAAAAAATTCTACCTATCTTTTGGTTTTTATGTGATCCACAAAAGTCGTTTATGAAACAACAAAAAGCTCAATACAACGTCCACACACCAAATACATCGATTATTCTGCCTACACAAACACAAAAACACCAAAAACCACCCCACACTGCTGAAAACAAAAACAGAAAAATCTAATTCTTCACGTCAACTTCTACCAAAACCCAACCCACAACCCGAAAGCGCCCAAAAATCAAAACAACCAGCCACCCCAGGATCCTAGACGTCTCCCGGTTCACTTATGGGGCAAACCACACTACCTAAGAAAACTAAAACCAAAAACAAACCCTTATTGGTGAACTATAATTAGACGGCATCGGCACTCACCCTCAGCGACAACCCACACAATTAACCCGAAATGATTAAAAAGCAAACAAACCAAAGCCCAACACCCATCCAATACCCATTCTCCAAATCATGTTTAATCATCATAGTCTATCCATCCAACACAGGTGGCCTCGACAAACCACAAGTGATAACCTCCTGGATAGCTCCAATAAACAAACACCCACCACAACAAAACACCAATTCACAGAAAAACGCCACCGCAAAACAGTTACAGCATGCGATCGCGGGCAGACAAAAACGGACGAGTTTGGCCAGTCCCGCCAAAAGATGGATAGAAGTGGTGGTGGAAACCAGAGATTGGGGGGTCCCGTGACGAGTGGCGTCACCAGGGAGATCCATCCATCTCAGTGATGTTCACGCGGCATCTATAGCCTTTGCATAGCCTCACATGGGCGCCCACCTAGGGTAAACAACCAAACTCCTGGCATAATAAATACACCATCCCTCCCCCCCATGTCCCCCCCCCTTAAGCCCCCCCCACATATTCCAAACAGTCCTTTGCGGATGTCCTTCTCTGGCCTTAACTACGAACGCTAACCACAGTGAAATCCATCCCGTGATTTTTGGGTCGACAGGTTAAACACATATAGAAAAGACGGGGGGACGCTAGATGTCCCTACTAACATAGTCATACACACAAAAATCAACTAACAGGTTAGGTCATCGCAAACAAAAGCGGGTTAGAACAGTTTTTATAAAATTAATTAACGTAATGCTAGTCGATTTACCGACGGTGACAGCTGAAGGATTTCCTTGTCCTACTATGAAGAAAACGGAACATGCAGCCCCTCCACAATTCCACCTTCTTTCACGCTGTTTATATTTGAAGATAACTGAAGCACTTTTTAATACATTTGCCGACTTATTTCGGGCCTGGCAGAGCCAACCGGGGACAAACCGCGAGCATCTGCGGCACCAATTAATAACGAGAATACCTCAAGCGCGTGGACACTGCGCCGGCGCGCGGACGAAGAACAGAAAAATTCAGAATAATATTCGTCCAAGACGACGGGCGGATGCCAAAAAAAATATGATTTTAGAAACAACAGAAAAAAAGCAAATAATGACACGCACAAAAGTGCCAAATAGCACGCAGAATTGCATTGCGTGCCCACCACTCGCGAACTTGGGCCGACAAAGGGTTCGAACCAAGGTGTAGGTGTACACAGCTTTTAACCGCCGCGCGCACTTCGTGACTGGCCCGAGGCTCGGACAGGATATTATCGCGCCGATAGAGCACGTAGGCATTGATGTTTTGACAAAAAAAGCATCATTCAAAAAACCAACCACATAGCCAATAAAACAAAACCCCACAAAAACAAAAATCCACCACACAACGAGGCAGATTTACCAACTACATAACTTCTTCCGAATATTTTTTTTTTGAAACGTTTCTCTTAAACATACTCACCGACAACCAATACACAAAACTACCTTTTACTCGACAAAAAGGGAGGAACATAAAAATTAAAAAAAAAAACCAAAACATAAAAAACCCATCCTCCTAAACAACAATTAAAATTTTACTAAAAAAAACCCTCAACTAAAAAAAAAAAAAAACCTAACCTAAAAAACAAATACAAAAAAAAAAAACCAAATAACACCTTTTTTTTAAACAAAAAAGTGAATCATCAATCCTACACTCTCGAATTCGTTGCCCCCCGAATTCCACCCTTTTTAATACCCTCAGCCGAAACTTATCCACTACCTACTTACTTTATCCTATGCATACTTCAACCCCGCACGGACATTATAGCACGAACCCGTCCTCCTCACACCTAACCTCATATATTGTAATGACATCTTGTTTCTCATACGACAACATGCATTGTAACTACGATAAGCTCCTGCCGTAACCCTACCCTACCTCACTTCACTTAATACCACCTGTCCCCCCCTAGACTCACTAACAGCACATTACCAACCACTTAACCACTCTTTACTCCTTTTCGCTATCCCAAAACAAAACTTTGCCTTGTACACTCCCGCTCCCCCCCCCTTTGTAAAAATCAATCTTATAAACACTTCCCATTTCCTAAAACTCTTTCCCACTTGGCTCTTGTTGCATCCAAACGTCAGGCCGAGTCCCCCCCCGAAGTGAGGCCAAAACCAATAAAAGTACAACCTCAAAAGACCCACAAACACCAAACCCTCACACACGACAAACAAACCACACCCCACAGACCCAACCCGCGCGATCATAATCCCCCGCCTTACCCAGATAATTCCCTTGGCAGGCATCCTACATCACCAGCTGACTGCTTTACAAAACGTTTAACAGTACCGTTTTTAACTAAAAGAAGCATCTAATCATCAAAACAAACCAAATATAAAATATGTTAAACTACACAATATATACTTTACCCTAGACATAATATTAAATCCAACACATGAATCACAAAACACAAATCCACACTACACACAGAAACGTAACAAACTTATTAAAAATAAATTAAAACAAAAATACATTTACACATAATTCAATAATGTATATCAGTTGATAAAAAAAAATATACGTTTTAAAAATAAGACAGGTCAAACAAATGTTTTGTTCTGTCTCCAGTCCAAAAATCAATTAAATAACAAAAGTGAAAAAAAAAAAAATTTTAAAAAAAATAATAAATCAGCAAGACGTAGCACAATAAACAATCACATTCACGCAAAAACTTTAACAATAAAAATTACGGGCTCTCGCATTGGGCGGGCTGCCCGGAACTGAGGCCCACCGAGACGCGCCGGTAAACCCCGCCCGAACCAACTGGCAACAGCCCAGCCCCCGCATCTGTACAGCAACGACCTTCTAACTAGCCCGACGATTTATTGCCAGATGCGGCGCGGGAGTTTAGGATTACACAACCTGGTCAAAGCACGTCTATACGCGCTGTGGAACTTTAGATACAAAAAAGACAGTCGCTGCACAACAAACCTCCGCGTGTGTGTTGGAAAAAAGTCAACAAAATCACGAACGAAAATCACGGGTAGGCGAGGTTCGCGTGGACTATAGATAAATACAAAGACCAGGGTGGGGGTAGTAGTGGAGTGTGTGAGGGAAACCATAGATGGAGAATACAAGTGTCAAATGGCGAAAAAAAAGGCTGCAAACATACAGATGTGTCGGTATACAGGGCTTTCACATAACGCCCCCTCTGTGACACGGTTGCAGTCAAACTTACATGTGTGTAAGTTTTTAGCAGAAAAATAATCGCCCTTTTATCTTTATGCTTCAGGTATCCTGCGAATTTTGCGCTGCTCACATTCATATCATTGTGGTGTGGTCTATGGCAGGCATTCTCGATAACAGCCCCCTTTGTTGTTGGCATATTTTATGCGCTTCCTTTCACACGTGCTTAATCATTCCTTCGCTTCCTGGCAAATATTACCTTTCTTCCCTTCTGTAATGGTTTTTAATTTAATTTGTGGTTTATTTAATGTTATCACCGCGTTAGACGCCAACATTGTAATTGTTGTTACACCATATGTTTTTTTGTTGTCGAAATATTTGTAGATATTTGTTGGTAGTGAATTATATTTTAGATGGTTGATTAACTGCTGCGGTAACGATGATTGTGTTGTTAATGGCTTTCGGGTGATTAGCGACAGCTGTGCACAGAAATAACAAAACAATCACTTTAATAGAAGGTGAGTAAGGATACCAAGAACCTTGACTTGACGTAGATTATCAAAAAGGGAACTCCCAGCCTTTTAAAGCCGGGCTGTTGTCGATTTAAGTCCGGCGCAAACTCCCGTAAGAACGAAACGACGACCTTATAACGGATGTCCAGAGAGTACTTAGATAATGGAGGGAACTCTTATCTGCTCTACTAAATGCAGACATCGATGTACCGTACAGGGATGATGAACCCGAACCCGCAATCGATGATGATGGAAATAATGTCCCCCACCTCGCATAAAAGATCATCTCATGTGTATTGAGCGAAAGGCTGAAGCCCACCGTGATTCAGCTGATTGGATGTTATTAGTGCGGCTTCAAACCTTGTAAATCTACCATCGACCGCATTTTCACAAAGCGCCAAATCTGGGCAAAACCCGCGAAAAAAGAATCGACACACATCACCTCATCGTCGATCTTAAAGCTGCCTTCGACAGCACGAAAAGGAGCTGCCTACGCTATGGTGCTATGTCTGAATTTTATACGGCTGTCCAAAATGACGATGAGCAACACCATCAGCTCAGTCAGAATTGGGAAGGACCTCTCCGAGCCTTCGAAACTAATCGAAGTTTCAGATAGGGTGACCCCCTATTGTGCGATTTCTTTAATTTGATGCTGGAGAAAGTTATACTAGCTGCAGAATCTAACCACTCTGGAACAATATTCAATAAAAGCGTGCAATTACTGGCATATGCTTATGATATTGATATCGTCGGCCTGAACACCCGCGCCGTAAGTTCTGCTTACTCCAAACTGGAAAAAGAAGCGGTAAAGATGGGTTTGATTGTAATGAGGACAAAATGAAGTACCTGCTGTCATCGAGCAAAGATTCAGCGCAGCTGCGCCTTGGCAACCACGCCACTGTTGGCAGCCATAACTTACGCAGACATCAACATTATCCAGCGAATTAAAACGCATCGGTTACACTTGCTAGGCCATGTTATGCGAATGAAAGATGATGCTCCGGCTAAGAAGCATTCTTATCGGAACCCGCCTTTGTAAGCAGAGAAAAATGGTGGCCCCAACTCCGCTGCAAAGACCAGATGGAAAGCGATTTAAATTTTCTTGGTGTGAACAATTGCTGGCAGTTGGCAGAGCGAAGAAGCGACTGGCAGGCCTTGTTGGAGCCATAACCGTTTAAACGGTTAAGCGCCAATTAAGTAAGTAGGTTAGATTCAATGGCCCCGCGCACTGTATATTGGTAGTGATCTTGCACTCTTTGGGCTGATAAAACTTTAAAATTTTACACATTATCCTTTTTGACAAACGTTAACTTAGTTCAACGAATCCAAGCTAAAACTAAAATAAAAAAAATAAAAAATGCTATGCGCGTTAATCTTTAAAAGATTTTAGGCCAAGCTGCTCCTCCTGCAAAAATACACTCGTAGTGGTTGCCAAACCGCTGCCGAGGGGCGACCACGTTTACAGAAACTTTCTTCTGATTGAAAAACTTGTTTCTAAAATGTTGATGTTTTTTTGTCGGGGGCGTGAACCCAGGATCTTCAGATTGGTAGACGGAGCGTGCTATTACCACACCGCGGCGTCCCCCAAAGTACTTCGTTAAAGTTTACATAAGTGAGACGATGTGACATAGATCGTGGCTTAGCTTTCGTCAAGCGGCATATCTATTTTGAAAGGTCTATAGGATCTACTCTCTGTGGTGTCATACCTATTCATTTCAGATATTCACAGCCTACGGATATTCAGATAGATGACTTTATCAAATCAGGTATTATACCTGCCCACTCTTACATACCCCAATCAGGCTCCGACCTAGAAATAATTTCCTCATAATAAATCTGCTTTAGTAGATTTGGATGTGGTATTTTTCTGTGATGTTTTGCCTAGTTCCAAAGTCACGATACCTGAAGAATTATTAAGTCCAATGAGACTTACAGTATCGAAAGGTTTGAGCTATAGTAATGTCTCTCCTTATCGACATTTTGGTACTTATTACTTATTACATTTCCAAACCTTCGCTCCAATCTAAAGATCTTACGTTCTATACAATAACGAATAGGGATAAGTATATAGGTACACACATTGACCTTTAATAAATATATTTGATATATCACTTGCGTTAGAGAATCTTGCCACAGATAATAGATAAACAGTTTTACTAATTCACTTATAACAAATCAAATCTCAACAACGTAACGACTGCTGCTCGTCGAGCTAATCGAGTAGTAACTGTTCTCTGTAATGTAAAAACAAAAAACTTTGTTTAGATCTAGCATAAGCAAAGAGCTCCAAACTTCAAACTTACCATCATCACTATCGAATGATAAAAATGAATCTTCATCTTTTGGCATTGAGCGTCGATTACGTTCACCACTTTTTGCTCCCATCAATGGCTCCCGTGCTTTACGTTCGGGTATTGGTGTAGTGTCTGCAGAACTTATCAAACTCGATGGATACTCAAGTGGTGAGCCATACTCTGAACTGGCACAACTCAAACTCAAATTTGAATTAGTATCGAAATTCAATGTGATTTTTGGCACTTCATCGTACAATTTAGTTTGATTACCATTTCGGACGTTAACAGGGTTAGATTTTGCATTTGCGCCTTCCAAATACAAGCTCGATGGTTTTTTGTTCGTTGTTCCTGTTCGTCCCTGCGTTGAGCACACATGCCGTACACTCTCTGTGTCTGATTCTAGTGAGTACGTACGCGGTGTATTGGTTGGCGTGGGAGTGACATCACGCTCCGTATCGTGAGTATCCAATGACTCGTGCTCGCTATTGCTTTCTTTTTCCAAATCATATTCGTCGCCGGAATATTCTTCTGATTCGTCGCGCGTCAAGCGTCTTCGTATAATGCGCGGTCGTTGGCGTAGTGGTGGTGGTGCATTCGTTTGTGAGGTCTCGAAGCGTGATATTAGCTTATTAACTTTGCCCACATCGGATGGATTCACTTGTTCATCGTAAGCCAGACGCAAGGATGCAGTTTTTACCAGTGGCTTGGAGATGCGTGACATCGATGGAGTACGTTCGGGTATTCGTGGTGGCGCTGATGGTTTAGTTGGTGGTGGCGTTAGGGGTTTAGCTGTTGGTGCTTTTGTAGCAGGTGGTGGTGATGAGCTTTCAAACGATTTTGACACTAACAAAGCAGGTTTTCGCGGCGGTAGCGGTGGTAGTGGTGGAGATATAGAAGGCGGTGGCGAAGGTGGTGCCGACGGTGGTCTATCAACCTCATCGTCTTCGTCATCGTCCTCATATCCGTCATTATCATCCTCATTTGAGTGCGCGATGAGACTCTCGCTGCTATTACCAAACTCTCTTTCGCTCATTTGTGGCAACTCAATTAACTGTGTACTCTCTGCACTATCCAACATTTCCTCACATTCTTCACGTATAACACTCACTGAGATACGCGTTACACGCGAAGAATTATCATCGTCAACTGCGAATGGTTCTTCACTGCTGTCTCGTTCAAAAAAGGAGTCCACATGCCGTTGTTGTGGTACTTTTAAAACCGGCTCGTTGCGTAACTCTTCGTCGAAATCATCGAATGCTGCGCTCACACCGCCATTATGTACGCTAGCTTCAAAAATATCTATGCTTTTCGCTTTGTACAGTGTTTCCTCGCCAAAAGTATGTTGTACCTTCCATGGCTCTTCACCACAAGTCGCGCCTTCCACCGAACCAGCTCTCCTATGTTGATCGCAACTATTGCCGCTCACATATAAGGGTATCCATGAGTCGGAATCAGAATTTGAGTCGAGCGACATATTGCGCATATGCCTACGTGGTGGAAGTATTGCCTCAGTCGAAAGCCGACGTTTACCTGGTGGTGTTAATTCAACAAAGTCTGATATACTTTCATTATTTGGTATCCATTCAGCGCGTCCGCTACCAGGACTTGGTGTACGACTAGGTCTTGGAGGTTTCGGCTTTGGTCTCGTCTCATCAACATCACGTATTTCTTCGATAATGATGGGTGTGGTTGTGGGTATGGCTGGTGCTGGGCGTGTCACTGCTATAATAAGCGTCGATTCATAATGATCGGAATTATCTTGGTGTATAAGTACGCGCGGAAACTCGCTATCTGTTTCAGAATCAAATGATTCAGTAAGTAAATTCTTCGTTGTCCATTGAGTACGCGTAGGCAGCTGTGCATCGTACCCGAGTTGAGTGTTTCCGATATCTTTGACAACGTATGCACTACCTGTGGACGGAAGTGCGTGCGCTCCCTCCTCCTTCTCCTCTTCTTCGGAGTCTGTCGGTGTGTCACATGCAGCGGCGCGTCTTGCAGCAGTACGTGCTGGTGGTCGCACATACACAGTGCGTTCATCTTCCGATTGCTCGCCGTCGTCTTCGATGTCGTTCTTCTTTTTCGAAACTGCGCCACACTCCACCTTATCTAGTTGTTCTTGCGATTTGGAGAAAAAATTAATTTGCTGCATTTTATCATTCATCTTCTTGAGCGTACGTTTGCGCGCCTTCTCAAAACGTTCTTCGAAATTAACAGTTTTTTTACTGGACGCTGCTTCATTTCTATCATCTTCTGTACCATAATCGGCGTGTTCATCTGTAGAGCTTGCGCGCTTTCTTTGACGCATATTATGTAGCTTCTTCATCAGACTATCGGGCCGCTGCCTCTCCTTAGCGTGCTCGGGCGATGTTTCCTCGCCCGTCTGTCGACCGTCATATTCGCCGGCTTCATTTGGTTTGAGTTGAAGCTTTTTTTCCAAGTTTGTAGTTTATTGGAGATAGTAGCGCGTATAGGCGAACGTTGCACATCAGAATTTTTTGATGTTGCTGTCTTACCACCGTCCAGTTGTTCGGTGGATGCTTCATGTGATGCGAACTTACGTAGACGCGCTGCAAATCTTTCAGCGCGACTGGTTTGCTTGGCTTTATCTCCCTTTAGCGTGCCTACTTCCTCGCCATCGGTGTCATCAGCGCTCTTTGCTGTCGTACGACTTTCATCTTCTTGCGTGCCGCCTCCAGCGCGCTTTATAGATTTCGAGAAGCGTTTGATATTTTGCTTCAAAGTACTGAACCTGTTTTCATTATCCGTGTTTGAAGCAACTTGCTCACCTTGTTCCTCAGATTGTTGTGGAGTTAGTGGGGCGCGCCGTTTTTTCTCTCCCGCCTTTTCAGGCGTCTCTTCACTGCATTTGCTAAGGCTACGCAGTTTGAATAACGCTTTAGCAGTTCTACTCGCTGTCTCCTTGCTGCTGTGCATGTTCGCTGGTGGTGAGCTTTGCAACGCTTTCTGTACTTTATCCGCATCTTCATCCAGTTCATTGTTACTCTCCTCATCGCTTATATACTGCTCTAGCGGTGGATTGCGTACTCTCGCGAAACGTGTTGAAGCAATGCCTGGTTTACGTGGTGGTGGTGTAGCTTCCATGCCGCTCTCATCCTCGCTCTGATCCAGCATGCGCGTGTGTTGCCGATGTTTAGATGACTCCATTGAGCTTACGCTGTGCATACTGTTATCTGTATCTTGTCGCGATAACTTGAAATCGAAGCGATAGTTATCAGCAATTTTTCGTTCACATCTCTCTTCTTCAGCTTGCTCACGCCTGCGTTCCGCATTGAAACGCTCTACATAATGATCCACTTGTATCATATCCTTACGCACTACAGTCTTTTTTGCGAAAATCTGACTCAAACGAAACTCGTTGATATCTTTGCAACCTTTTTGAAATTTTTCACTGAACGTCATTTTCACAACAGTCGTCTCAGCAGCGCCACTCTCCGGTGCTCCACCCCCACCATTTATCGAGGATACATCATGTATGGGACTCATATGACGTGATAGGCGTCCACCAACCTGAAATTGACGTGGTGAGGGGTAGTCATCGTCCACACTGTAAGCACTGCGATATGTGCCATCCGCCATGCCTCTAGTGACGCCGCCACGCTCTCCCTGGCTCATGAGCGATGATATAGTCGATATGCGATGTGGTGTATGGTTTATAAAATCAGCAGGCGGTATGATTGATTGTGTGGAAAGTTGGTGGAATGAATTGCGTTGCTGCTGTTGCAATTGTTGCTCCTTTATAGAGGAGGATGTTTTACTGCGACTCAAATTGTCGCGCGACCGACTGAATATGCGACGTGAACGTAATTTCGGTAATGACTTTGGCAATTTAATTTGCGGCATTGCGGGCATTGAGGGTATACGCGCTGCAAAAAAAAAGGCAAACGTAACAAAAGAACAAAAATAAAGAAATAAGTCATTAATGAAGGTCTAAATCGTTTAATTGAGATGGATTCGTAATGGTAATCAATAGTAGGAGGTTTGTTGGGGTGGTGTGTGGCGGTGGGTGTGTATGGCTGGATGTGTGTCGTGTATGTCGGATTGGCGCCCCTCCATGGCCATAGGAATCGGCACAAATGGCTGACGTTCGGAAATTTTTTTATTGATTTTCAGTGGCATTGACGACAAAGCTCGTGTCAAGCCGCTCTGCATTCACTTATATGTTTTTGAGCGCAACGTTCCTACTACAGTAACTCGTATTCAAAATGGGACAGTCAAATGCTCTCATAGCTGTCGCAAAATCAACTGACTTAAAATTTTCAAATACTAAAATTTTTTATTTTTTAATTAGTCGTAAATAAAACAAAAATTATATTGTACAAATTTTCCTTCAATTCATTTAATAAATAATTTGAATTTTTGTGATTGTTTGATTTTGTATTTGTTTTGTGTATGTCACATACATACATACATACATATGTATGATGTCGAAATGGTTTAGTAATTTTTCTATTTTTTCGAATGTATTTATTTTTTTGTAAACTGTTTTTCTTATATTTTTTATATTGTTTTATTTATTTTTTTAATTTTCTTTTATTATATTTTCTTTTACTTATTTCTTTGTTTTTTTCATATATATTAATTTAAAAAATTTTTACGAATTTATTCGTTTTTCTTATATAAATTTTTATATTTTTTCAATATCTTTTTCAATAATTTGTTTAAATATTTTTTTGTCTATTTTTTCCTCTTTTTTATTTTTATGTTTATTAATTTTTAATTTCTTCGCCCTTATTCGTTTTTTTAATATTGTTTTTTTTTATATATTTTTAATCTTTTTTTAAGCAATTACATATTAGAACATATTTCTTCATTTTATACTATAAATATATTTTTTTTTAGAAAATTTAAAATAAGTTTGATAAGTTTTATAGTTATTAAATAATTTTTAAATTTTATTTAAAATTACGTTTTTATATATTGTTGTTGGATTTCTTTGCAAGGACCAAATTTGGTTAGGTTATAACGGCTACTTTAAAATTAAAAACATTTTATTTTCCATTTGTTTTTTTATTATACATAACTTTAATTCAATATATTTTAGGTAATAATTTAAAAAAATTCTTCCGAATTTTTTATTTCAAACTTGTAGATTCGTTTTAAATTAGTTTTTAGTTTCTTAAAATTTTTTTTTAAGTTTTTTTTCTAATTGTTGGTTTTTCTAATATTATTTAATTTGTTATTTTTTATTTTTTATAAATTAATAAAAAAAAATATTTTTGTATTCATACATTTTATCATAAGATAAAGTTACATAAGAAAAATAAGCTTGGCAAAAAGCTTAATGAATAACATTTATAAATTACTAACCCTCCCCATTTCTATTGTGCGGAACTGTACGTATTACTTTGTCTCTGCCCTCCCCCCTCTTCACTTTTTCCTAATCCTTTTATTCACTCTTCTCTCCGTCTTTTTCGCTTCATCTATCTCCATCTTCGTCTCATGCTATCTCTTTCTCAATCTCCTTCTCTCTTTTCTCTTCTCTCAATTTCTTCTCATTCTTCTGCATCCCTTATTGCCTGTCCCAGAGGGTGGTATGTATTTTATTCCAGTCCCAGTCCCACTCCGAGTCTCAGTCCCAGTCCGTCTCTGGATAATATATTACTCTGTACTAAAGCACTCATCAACAGCTTTCATTTGATATCCGTATTGTATAAACACTGTCTAGGCATTCACTGGCCCACGTTTTGGCCTATATCTCGAGGCCTTAGTCACCCAGGGGTATGAAAATTACCCTCTACACAACTAAAGACTCCTGAATTTAAAAAAAAATGTCATAGTACCTCTAAATCGCGGTCCCCCTCAAAATCGGTTCAGTAGTTTAGGAGTCCATCGCGGCCGAAAATGTTGTGACACGTGTTTTTTATATACTAAGATTACATGCATACCTTTTAAACTGCTTACATCGATATTCTGGCATACGTTTTTAAAATCCATGTTGGCCAATTAATTTCGCACTTTACAGACTATCAGAGCTTCACTAAAATAAAAACAACAACAATTAATATGCATTAACAAGTCCATACCACACGCCTCTTACGTTTAATGTGAACAGTTTATTTTTTATTTTTAAATTGCGCTATTCACATACTTGCTTGTGGAATCACTAGCGGCAGCAAAACTATTTTTTTTATAACTTTTTATATAGTTTTCAACTAATTTCTTTAAAATCGATTCATAACAGACTTCTCAACAGAAAATAATTAAAAATTCCGTTTTGCTATAATTTTTGTGTTATAACATATATAATTGTTGTAAGTTGTAGTTTATTGCTGCCGTTCTGATTCGTTTCTGTGAGTAAATTTTTTTTGCATCAGTTTGAAAGAGATTTGGTTACGGCTTTCTTACGGCGCATGCTTATGAAACCCTTTTTGGTACTTGGACTCGTATGCAATTTCGCTCAATTGCTGATATCTTGTTATTTGTTTTCCTCTTTTTACTATTGGGCGCTAATTGAATTAACAATTGCATTCTCTTGTTTGTCTTCTGCTTCATTTTGTGCTTGCGTTATGTAACGCAGCCACGCGTTGCGCTATTGCGTTGATATTGAGGCTGGAGTCACTTGCGCCGATATCGACGATGGTGCTGGCTGCTATCAATTCAAAAAAGTTTGCGCCATTACCCAACACTTATTTAATTCATCGGTGCAATGTTTGCTCTTTTTTCTGTTTCCTTCGTTGCTTTCGCTCTTTAACTGAATTTCCTATTTTTAGGTTATTTTATTTTCAAATGCTATTTATTCTTTCTAAAATAATTTTTATTGCATTTTATATCTTTTTTTCACAACTTATTGTGAATGAATCCAAAACCACTTATCTACTTGACTATTTGCAATGTTGCACTTTACTCTCATATAATGTTCTATAGATGCCTGACTTGAGCCGTGTAGATTCAGAAATTTTTTTATTGCGTTGGTTGTCAGTTGAGTCTTTCATTAGATCTTTTGCAAAGGCACAAAGTAGCGGAAGTGCGATAATACTTAGATGGTACAAACAAGCGCTGCCCAGTTTCCAACATTCAAATCTTGGCGAATTTACTGCCTGAGTGCGCTAAGAAGGGTAGGTCAGGTTGAGAGGTAATTTCCAGCACTTCGACTGGAAGACATTTTGGCCATTGTAATGCCCTCACAGGGTGCCTAGTAGGGGCTCCTTTGTCCAACCAAGTTCTTCCTAATTAATCCTCAACAAGGAGTACCGAAAGATCCGCGTACCCTACCAGTAGGAAAACTGATGAATCGAATCCTTTTCTTTCTCATCCTGTATTCCTCGATTTTTCCCAGATTATAACCCAATGGTGGTCGTAGGAGCTCGTTTATATCAATTTCGGAATCTTTTTTGGGCCAATATTATGAAAAACTTCAATTGACTAGCCCGCAGAGTAGAGCCCAACTCCAGTTCCCTTTTCCATTTTCGAGCCGTCTGTGTCGCTACCATAGAAGGGTACGCATATTCGCATATGAAAGTCAACAATTGCAGTAATATAGTTCGCGTCAGGCGTTAGATCAGTTAGGACACCGTTAATCGTTCTCCTGGGTCGTCATAGCGTATCAGCCGACAACGGGCTTGTCCACATGTTGGATTCTCTCCGTCCAAGAGACCCTTTTGCAGCCAAACTCTGCATAAACAAATTCAAAGGTACCAGCATTACGTTTAGTTCATCCTGCTGATTTATATTTCCGGCCAAGTTAGGATTCACACCTTCCCCACTTTCTGTTGATTCCTGTTTTTGTTTAGCGCCGATATTTTTCTCTGCATTTTCCTTTTTTTGTTAGTGTTACTTTTGCTATTGCTTCTCTTCTTTTGCTTCTTCTTCCTCTACTTAACTATCATTTTTTATTCCTCTCCGTCCTCATACTCTTTCTCTATCTCTGCGTTTCTGTCTTACTCTTGATTTTCATCTCTTTCTAATTTTCCACTACCTCCCCTTCTAATTTTTCCTTCCCTCTATTTCTTCCTCTTTATTTTTCTCATTACTTAGCTGTTAGTTGCGCTACTGTTAAGGTTAACAATGTTTCCAACTTTCTCCCACTTCTTTTCCCTTCTTTCTCTTCTTCTTCAGCTTTATTTCTGCTCTCTCGCTCTCTAAAATGTCAGTCCTCATATTTTCTCTTACTCTTGCACACCATTTCTCTCTCACCCATTCTTTAGACTCCATATTTCTCTTTCTCTCCTTCTTGCTCTCCTTCCTCTTTCTTAGTCTCCTTCCCACTATTAAGCAAATTAGGTTATTTTCCTATAGCTTAAGTGGGACTTCATTAAAGCCAGTTGCCAAAATTTGAACAAAATCGGTTGTGTAGTTTCGCGACACGAGATATTTATATTGTAACGAATTTACTGCAAATCCTCTTATTCGCAACCGTCTACTAACGTTCGTATCGCTAAATTGTTGAATAAATAACTCCAATATTTAATAATGCAAAATGGCCTTATTAAAGTACTTCACAATAACACTGATACTTCACAACCAATAGCTTGCTTAAATAAAACTGATTACTGATTACCCAGCCTGCGCCGCTTTTATACTCTCTGCCCCGAATGTCTAGGCGTTTCTTTTTCTAGAATTTTCTACTTGGTTACCAGCTATATGCGTGTGTATTTGTATGCGAGGGGCTATAGCATAGCCATATGCGTGTGTATATGTGAGTACCACTTCGACCGATGACCACAACTGTGTGTTAGTTATCTCTTCGTTGCCTTGTATGTATGTGGGTAGATGATGATTCACGTGTTTATGTAGCTTGCTTTAATGTTTTTGTTGTTGTGTCTTTAATTAGTAACAGCTTAGAGATGGCAATATTGGTCACAATATATAGTTTTGCGTAAAATATATGCAACTATACACTTATGAATCGAAGTAAAGACCGCAAACGAAACTCTCTTGAAATAACATCTCTACATAGTTCGGATATAACCCTACAACGCCATGGAAATCGTTCAATAGTAATGCAAGCCATTTTCGTTTTTTTTGCACGTTACTGTATCTAGACTTATTTAGTTATCACCAACTAAGCAAACGTTTGTTATTGATATTTTTCAACGATTTTCTTATAAAATGTTCTTCTTTTTTCTCTTTGCAGCTCGAATGCGAATATGATCCAACATAACATAACATAGCATAATACATTTCGTTTAGTGTACTTGTGTTTCGTGCTTAAGTGAATTTCATGTGCATTCCATTTCATATATCATATAATACAAGTGTCTTTTTTTGTTGTTGTTTTAATTTAGGTATAATTTTCAAATTTATTATTATTGCATAAGTGTAAAGTTATTCCCAAGGACACTCATTTAGTGAATAAAGCACTTAGACGAATTAAATTACATTCACATACTCGCGCTTTACATGTGTTCGTTCATGTTACATTGTTCATAAATTATGTGTATGTGTGTGTGTTGCTCACCAATATAATCATCACATTTTGCATAGACTGAACATTCCAGACAACGTTCTCTCCTTTATAGGGAGAACAAATAAGAAAATAAATTTAGTATAAAAACCACAACTACAACCACGGGATATCTACATACAGTAGCCTGTTCATATAGTGGGTACATACCAACACACGCCAGACACATTAAGGATGGGGCGGCTGACACAAGCGTTCGCCGTCCTGCTGTTGGTGGCCGTTTTAGGCTCTACAAATGCTGAGAGTAAGTACACCACAATAAATTTGTTATTTGAAATAGATTTAAGAATTTGTCATAAAATACATGTGCTATTTCAAAGGAAGCTTAATTGGGTGGGGCCGGTGTGCGTCATAAATGAAACAAGGAAACTTTATAGTAGTAAAGTGTTTTCATGCCTGAAAGTTTGCAAGTAGGAGCCTCTCTTTTTTTGCATGTCCTTTTAATTCTCAACTGGAAAATGAAATATTTTATAGACAAGCTAAACAGTCTGAAAAGGGGAATATTTTTCAACATGAAATAAAAAGATCTCTTGAAATTAAACTTAGACTAAGGACATGATATCGATTGAAAAGTATTGATTTCGGAATCTTTACAAGTCGCTCTCGACGGTATTCAATAATATTGAAACGAAAAGATTCGACGCTCGAAATATCGATACTAAATTCACAGAGTAGAAAGTTTTTTTTCTAAATAGCAAAAGCTGTGTAAATTCAATTTAATGTTAATCTTCTGAAAGTCGAAAGAAACCCACAAGCTAGCAGCCAGCGCAAGGGTCTACATATGTCTGACCGCATCATTGCCTTCAAAGAACTAAAAGTAGGTGGGTGCATCGGGTATGCCAAGTCATGCTTCGTATTGTGGTGGCATACCTGACGATGAAAACTCGACCGCTTTTAATTTTGTATTACGATGAAAAAAAAGTTATTAAAAAAAAATATAAAAATAATAATAAACAATTATAAAAAAAACTTAAAAAAACATAAATAAGAAAAAATATGTATATATATTTATAAATTGATATTAGAAAAAACAATTGTATAAAGCAATATAAGCAAGTCTCGCTAATTAAATACAGATGATATTTATAAAAAATAAAAAAATATATATAAAAAAGTAAAGAAAAGTATATAAAAAAAATTTAAAAAAATATAAAAAAACTATAAAAAATATATATAAAAATAAAAAATAATGTATATATAAAAATAAATTAAAAAAATAAAAAATGTGAAAAAAATAAGAACTAAATAAAAATGTTTCCAAAAAATACAGAATTTCTTTTTTATAAATGGTAGTACTGCAGAATGTCAGTAAATGTTTGTCTTTTAAATGCTTCCATAATAATAAAAATAATAATTGATTAACAATTATTATTAACTGGAGTTAAGCTCATGAGTTCTTAAAAATTAAGTACGAAAGAAACTTCGAAAAAAAAATTATAAAAAATTAAAAAATTTGATTTGAACAATATATACAAGAAAACAACCCGAAAAAATACATTAGAACCCACCTTAGTTTCTTCTAAAATCTGAATTCGGGGGAATTGCATATTTGTTTTTACTGTGTTCATATAAATTTGCACTTGTGTTTTAATAAAAATAAATTATAAAAAAAGTTTTGAGTAAAAAAATTGTTTATTGATAATAATAATAATTTTTTAAAACAAAATTTTGAATTCTGAAAGCAAAAAGAAGCCCACAGACCATATATCGCAAGGATCGACGCCTTGTGGCTGTATTATCTTCAAGGATCTAAAAGTAGTTAATTATAAAAAAAAATATTTAAAAATATGTATATATAAGAGAACGTAATTTAAAAAATAATTAGAAATATAAATTAAAAAAATATATATAAAAAATTAAAAAAGTATTAATTATTACAAGAAAAAATATAAAATATAAAAAAACATACAAAACTCTTATAAAAATGTTTTTTTTTGCTAAATAAATGTCCAGGTTTTTTAGGTTAGGTCTGTTTATTTTCAGTTTTTATCTAATAACAAAAAAAAACAAAAACATAACTCAATGACAATTATTACTAACCGGCGTTAAGCTCGCGAATTCTGAAAAGTTAAGTAAAAAAAAGAATTAAAAAAGAAACAAAATTTAAAAAAAAATATGTATAAAAACCTTAAAAAACATTTTAGCAACCACCTCAGCATTTTCTCAGCAAAGAACTTGGTCAGTTTTGGAAGTAACATAATTGAATGTTTGACTTTTAGCGGGTTCATATAAATATGCGTTTTTTTTTGTTTAATAGAAGATTTATTTATACAATTTTCTTTTATATAAAAAATTGTTTATTGAGAAAATTGTTTTTTTTTAAATATTTTTTTGTTTTTTTTTAATTTTTTTAATTCTGCGGAAAAAGACAGTATTTTAAAAAAATTAATATTCAAGGAAAAATTTACTGATTTACTTTTACTTTTTTTGGAATTCTTTGTTTCTTGTTTAGTTCGGATCTCCATATTTTTTTTAATGGTTAACCTTCAGTGCCAATAAATTTATAAATTAAAAAAAGTTTATAAAAAAGCAATGCAAATATTTATAAAAATAAAAACTAAATATTTTTCTTAAAAAAAATTTAAGATAAAAAGTATAAATTAAAAAAAAATTAGGTTAACAAATATTTGAAATTAAATCTTAGATTTCTTCCGAATAAATTTATATATTAAAAAAAGTTATAAAAAAAACAATGCAAATATTTATAAAAATAAAAACTAAAATTTTTGATAAAAAAACTTATTAAAATTATTTATTGAAAAAAAGGTAAACAAAACAAATATAATCATCTTAGATTTCTTCCGAATTTCAAAATCATACGATCAAAGACATCTTTCAGTGCCAAAACGTATGTTCAAAATATATTACACCTCAATTTACAAAAACAATATTATAACAATAAAGCAATGTATAGGAAACAAATATAAAAGAAATTATATATATGCATATATTTTTTTAAATTTTACAGAAAAAAAGCTTTTATTAAAAAAACATAAAATATTGTTCTGAGTTCTTAGATTTCTTTCGAATTTCAGAAGTTGAATGACTTTTATGACATTTAATTTATGAAAGATACGGAAAATTTTGATGTGAGGCACTGATAATATAATGAAAATTAATATAATGAAAATTATCATTCCATAAACTTTCAAATAATTTTCTGCTCTGCTTGCATGTTACAATTTTACATATTCACATTTTGTTTTCGAGTTGTCAGTGAAAGTTGGGCCATAATTCAAAATAGCTCTAGTCATCAATTTCATGACTTGCTGTCTTTGAATATATTTGTTTTTGTATATAATTGCTTTTACTTTACATATTACCTTCAAATTCATGATTTTTCTCAGCCCACATCATCGCATCATGTACAGCGACTCACCTCAACTCGCTTGTCCGTCCATCGTTTTGTCGTGTAAGCCGCATTTGCCGTCATTGCATTTCAGCCGTTAAAGTTTCTTGCACCGTACCCCGACACGGGAACTTTATTTTTCTTTTTTACTCATCTGCTTGCAGTTACCATTTAGATATAGTAACACAAAATTTGGAACATTTATTTTCGTTTGGCGCGGAGGTAGAATACTTTTTAAAAATAAAACTTGCTTAGCCCTTTAGGGAAAAAAACCTTAGAAGTGCAGAATTGCCAAGATATAATACTGAAAAAAAGATCACATAATACTGTATAAAAGTATATCATTTCGGTCCAAATGCCAAATATATTTGCATCATATATTGCACCACATCACATGATATGATGTTCATATGATATCACCTAACAGGGAGTCTTGTTATTAGCAATTCCTAACAAACTCTGAAGTTTTATGCATGAAAATTCTATAAACGATTATGTCAAATAAAAAAGTGAGTACATGCGCATAAAAAGGTCTATTTTATTTTAATTTTATAAGTATATTACTACAATAAAAATGTGTAAATCGGCAACCATATTATCAGACGTTTCCAATAACTCATCGCTCACACTCTCCTCCATCATTTTGACAATCAATTGCCAGTCAGTGGATACGTCAAAATCACAGTTGAACAACATGCAACTGTCAAAGACCGCATATTTCATGCTTCATTCACTTCGAAAAGCATCACCAGCATAGGCGCGTATCACTACCCCATTCCTCTTCTTCTGTCCTCCAAGAAAATGAAGCAACAAACAATTGTCCACGATTTTCTTGTTTAATCGTAGCATGACGCCATTTCGTTATACTTGTTAGACCTGTGATTACATACTTACAATAGCTATATACTACTTAATACCCACATGATGCTGTCGGTTTTCCACTTCAAAATCCACTCATTTTTCATTGGATTTTGGTTCATCAAACTACAATTCCATTGATGTTTTGTGTTTGTTAAATTAATCTATTGTGGTTCAAATTGTGTATAAATAGTATTATGCATGTTTATTGTTGTTGTTGATGTTGTTTGTTTTCAATGTTATTTTGAATTGTGAGTACGGTGTATTAGACACATTGACTTTGCTGTCTCTGCTGATGTCTCGTGCTTTATCTACGTCTTGCGTTTGACATTCAAATTGCAGTTAATTTTCAATAAAGCAATTGCACTTGATTTTCGAAATGAGAACGTGTAGATGAAACCATATTTATTGGTCATCCTGTAGGTGATACCATTTACCTCAAGGGAGGTAAGTGAGAATCATTGCGGCTGGTTAGGTACCAAACTGTTCCGAAGGACCATTCTATTTTAAACTTTGCTGTTGTTATTGGATTTTTTCGACTCTTCTACACTCCACCTAAAACACCTACTACGAGCCCTCCCTGAGTCCCTCCTTATTCACCAGCTTTGTATTTAACTTTTCTGGTGTGGTCTCCTCGTTGTGGGCCGCGGTAGTAACCACCGGATAGGCCTAATTGCAGAAATTAGACGGCATAAATGAGTAGATATGTTTTGTTACCATGACTGCATTTCTCATCTTGCAATCCGGTTTCTATAATAACCGCCCACCCATGTGCCATACCTTCTTGATCAGCACGACGGCAAACGAACATTTCTCTAGAGTAAGCAGAATATTCACGTTCACGTCACTTTATTGTGTTGGTGGCTTATTTGTCGGCCTTGCAGTATCACTAGTATGTTTGTTGCTCTCCAACACCTTCGTCGTTACGCCCACACCTTGTTGCCGCTTACTTTCAGGCTTTCAAGACCCCTTTCTACTTCGCTTTTAGCGTGTTGTGCTTGTTTTTCTTAGGACATCCCTATTCGAGGCACAGATAAACATTGCGTGTGTAAGATATCCTCCGCCTCCTTGTTTATTCGGATAATGTAGTGCCGACTCTCCTATGTAGGCCGCATCCTTTTCTGACGAGCAGCACATCTCTTGGTTTCATTATACATGGGAATCATACGTATCTTAGGGGTCCAGACCACTATCTACCAACTGAAGTCGTTGATTTAGACGGATTTAAAGAACTTATTTTAGCCATCCCATGTTTAAGTAAATTTTTCGCTTTATCAACTTAACCACATTGTAACTCCCTGGTGAATCGACGGATCGTTGCAGCCACTAGGAGCTAAATTTCTATAGATCTTCTCCTCTCGGTAGACTTTTGTCAATCAAAGAATACTCTTCACTATTTTTCGGAAAAATCTTAGCCACCATGTTACCTTCTTTTAGCTTCTCAGTGTAAGACGGAGTCCCGTAGTTTACTGCCTTTCTCCAATTAACCACTTAAACCGTCCTCTCTATTCTCGGAATACTATACCACCTTTTCCGTCATATCTACACCTTGCCAAGGTAAGAACTTCCTCTGCTCCTATGTTTTTCGGCTTTAGATATACGCAGACGTTTTGTTTGTGTGGCGGCCGCCAAGGTGTGATGGTAGCGCACTGGCCTCGAGCAATATCAGAAATTTGAAACAAGTAAGGACGGGAATGTCTTCGGCTGTGCGGAAGACTTCATACCTTTCATGAATGGAGTGAACAATAAGCTTATCCCGTTCGTAATCTCCAAATAATCGGATGTATAACATAAGAAATATATAGTGAACAGAGGTACATACCTAAACGATTTTTAAGATAAATATAAATTAAAAAATGGCAAAAAAACCCCTTATCTGAACGATCGGTTGTATGGGATATATATTATATATAGCTCCGATCGAAATGATTTTTACAGGAAATCTTCTATGATATATTAGAATATATATCACCAAGTTTCACGTTTTTATATTGGAAACTAAGGGAGAAATTACCAAAAATCTTTCTATCTGACCGATCGGTTGTATGGGGGTATATACTATATACATATAGCTCCGATCAAAGTGATTTTTTCAGGAAATCTTCTATGATATATTAGAATAAATATCACCAAATTTTACGTTTTTATATTGGAAATTAAGGGAGAAATGGCTAAAAATCTTTCTATCTGAACGATCGGTTGTATGGGATATAACTATATATAGCTCCGATCAAAGTGATTTTTTCAGGATATCGTCTATGATATATTAGAATATATATCACCGAGTTTCACGTTTATACTTTCTAAATTGCGGCAGGAATGACCAAAATCGTCTTATCTGAACGATCGGTTGTGTGGGAGATATATGTTATAGTGGTCCGATTCTACCGGATCCGACAAATGTCTAATATAATACAAAAATACATCCTTGTGCCAAATTTCATTGATATCTCAAAATTTTAGGACTAGTTTGCGTTCAAACAGACAGACGGACGGACGGACAGACGGACATGGCTATATCAACTCAGTTCGCCGCCCTGATCAATTCGGTATACTTAATGGTTAGTCTATCTTCTATATTTCTCAACGTTACAAACATCGGATCAAAGTTAATATACCATTTTATGTTCATGAAAGGTATAAAAAAGTTTTTCAAAGCGTGTTCACCCCTCGGAAATGGTTTGTCAATCACTCTGAGAGTATTTCTGTCATGCAAAGCTTCTCAGTGAAAATTCACCTGCTCTGCGTTCGGAGTCGGCATATAAAATGTAGGTCTCGTCTAGTAAATTTTTAAGGCAAATAAAAAAAAATTCCGCCTTATTCTTCTCGGAGGGTACGCCAAGTATTTTACACATTTTTTTGATGTGGCTTACCTGCTCCCGGCGCTATGACTGAGTCCTTTCCGCCTCTCAGGGCAGCTATAGCGCTTTCAGCCGATCGCTGCCTCTTCTTTCTGCCCGAGTCCTCTTATTAGACATGTTACTATTTTCAGCCTGCTTCTAGCGTCCTGCGTACACATGACAAACGCGCTCCCGAGATCCGCTCCCTCATCTTTGGGTCGATGAAACACTAGAAAATTCTAATACTGCTCTACATTTACTCTCTCTGCTTCATAACGTTCTTATTGTTCTTCCGTTCCTTCACTGAATTCACTGACTCTTCATCACCTCAGATATACAAGCCCGAGTTATTAAATATGTGAACAAAGAACCATCCGTCACAGAATCGCCCTAGCCTGTGGTAAGACTACCGTTACTTTTCGCGGTGACGTATCCTGTGTGTATAGCAGCCGATGCTCTTTCGATCCCAAGTTCTTCCGGGAAATAGGGATGGGGTCGGGATGGCCTAGAAGATTCAATGTGGTCATACTAAATCTTTCCCGAGATGGTCTAGAAAGTTCAATGTGGTCATATCAACTCTTTCCCGAGATGGCCAGGCTTGCACCTTAATGGTGCTTGTTACCGCAACGTACCTAATCCATATCCGGCAAAGGACCCTCAACTTCGATAATACTCCCCAAAACCTTCGGAGTGTTATTATCTCAACAACAACAACTACTAATACAGGGGGTGCGAAAACTTTTCCCGAGATGTTTGTGTAAGCACTTAGGAATTTTTGAAACGCAATAAAACATTTAGTGAAATTATCAAAAAACGCATTCCGAGCTGGTAATAAAAGTCTGGAATGACGCCATAATTTTGAAATTATTAATACCCTCCTGCGCACTCATCATCACAAGCAATTTGGCTAACGGCTTCGAAAGTGTGGTATGCATTTAAAAGCTTTAAAAACTTCAAATAAAAATGTTAGAAAATAAAACCTTTCATAAGGAGACATTTTAAATTTATAGCCAAAAAGAAATGCCCAAATGTACTTTGCGCGCTGGAGATAGCACCGATGGGCGCTACGCTGTGGCACCGACTGCAACAAAATGAAAAAAGACATTAACTACAAAAATACTATGTATAAATAAATATGAGATATTTTGAAATAGAAAGTGCGCACTGAGTGCCACCGTATAACTGAAAGCGATTTGCTAGCAGGAAAAACTAACCAATTTTTTTTAAGATCGCTAAACTGAAAATAGTGCAAGCATGCATACTCTCTCTCCCTCTCTCTCTGTTGTTGTTGCAGCGATAAAGAAACTCCCGGAAGGTTTTAGGGATTGCTATCGATGTTGATGGTCCTTTGCGGGATATAGCCCCGGTACGTTTCGGTAACAAGCGCAATAAAGGTACAAGCTAGACAATCTCGGTAACGATTACATATGACCACATTGAACCTTCTGGGCCATACAAAATAACAGACGCTTTCCGAGGAGAGACTCACGATTATCCCGACCAAAGGTAGTGCGTATTAACTGCCTAAGCTGGCTGTGATATGTTTTCGAAATAGCATATTTTAGCTAGACTTCTGAATCGCAAGTTTTAAGCTGATATGCTATTGCGGATTATATATTGTGGTGTGTGTGCAGGGACTGACCATTTGGATGTCACCTCGATTTGACGTAATACTTGCGGAAATTCAACAGAAGTGATCGCAGCAATTTTCCCGAAACTCTTTACATGATAAACTTTCTAATTTGACCAAATTGATAAATTAATTTTTGCTAGTTTGAAGCTTTGCGACCGATAAATGTGAAGATAAAGCTAAACTTTCCAATTCTCTTCTACGCGTTTCGACGCATTTATGGCATCTTCAGCGAGTCTGATAATTTTTTTTGCGTTTCAAATTCTATCTACACATTTTTCAGAACATTCGTAAAATTGTTAGTGCGATTCTTAACCGAGGCGTAAACATTTTTTGGGAATAATGGCATAAAAAGTTTTTTCAATTAGAAAACAATCTTTCCATGCCGAATCACCCCGGCAGTGATTTTGCAAACGCTCAGAATGTACTTCTGCCATGAAAAGCTTCTCAGTGAAAGCTCATCTATCTGGCAGATGCCGTTCGGAATCCATATAAGACATGTTGGTCTCGTCCCGCCAGTTTGTAGGAAAAATTAAAAGGAGCAGTACACAAATTGGTGGAGAAGCTTGACCAAATCTCTTCGAAGGTTAATCACGCCAAGTATTTATTTTTTACTTCTCAAGACCTACAATAACCTTCAAACATCACTTTTATATTTTTGCTACTGGTGGAATCTAACAGTAATATTTACTAGGTCCGTGTCCAATTTTATCACTGGTAAACGTCGCAAAGTACCAGATGTCGGTTGTAACCAGCGACCGTCTCCCGCCGAAATATTTGATGACATTTTCTGGAATGGGAGATATCACTGTGTGAACTAATATTAAATAAAATATTCGACCTCGCACCAAGCCAACAACAAAATCTATCACAACTTCAACAATCATTTCGAAATTTCTTAATAACTATTTAACTAATCCACAGATGTATAAAATCTCACAGACCTTCTTAACCGATTAAACGGTTATATACATCCAACAAGGCACGACATTCCCTTCTTCATTGGGCGAACTAGCGTCAATTGGTAACACCAAGGGAAATTGAAATCGTTTTCCACCTGAGCCTTCCAGCGGAGTGGGGCCACCCTCTTCCTTTGCTTTCATAAGCGGGTTACGATAACAATACTTTTTTGGTCGGAGCATGATCTTTCATTCGCTAAACATGAGCTAGCCAGTGTAGCTGCTGTATTTTAATTTGCTGGACTATGTTGTGTCTGCATACAGCTCGTACAGCTCATCATTAAAAGTTCTTGGTTACTCCACGCCCACGCATGCTTCGGCACCATATAGCAGGACGGGTACGATAAAGTGACTTGTAGAGCAGAATCTTCGTTTGCTGAGCGAAGACTTTACTTTTCAATTGCCTGCTCAGTTCAAAGTAGCATTTGTTAGCAAGAGGGATTTTTAGCTGAGTTTCTAGACTGATGTTGTTTGTGTTAATGCTGGGTCCCAAATAAATGAAGTCCTTTAGTATTGTAAAGCATTTTTGGGAAACTCCGCTTATTTTACACCTTCTGCTAACGTTCGAATCGCTAAATTGTCCAGTAAATAACTCCAATATTTAGTAATGCAAAATTGTCTTTATTACATTACTTTGGGAATAGTATAATTATACTTCACAACTATACTTCACTTAACAACCGAGTATATATGTGAGTACTACTTCGCTGATGATTACATGTGTTTATGAGTATCTCTCTCTTGCTTGTTTACGTGCATACGAGTGGCTGATTAGTATTGGCTTAGTGATGGTAGTATCGGTTAGTGATAATATTCTTCACAGTATTTTAAAATTATGGCTGCCAACAGTGGCGTATTCAAACGTATCTTTTCCGCTTCTTTTTCCAATTTGGAGTAAGCAGAATTTACAGTGCTGGTGTTCAGGCTGATGATGTAAAAGTGATCAGCATACGCAAGTAACTGAACGCTCTTATAGAATATTGTGCCATATCAGGTAAGTTCTACCTAGTACAATTTTCTCCAGCATCAAATTAAAGAAATCGCACGATAGGGGGCCCTGAAACCTCGTTTAGTTTCCAACGGCACGGAGAGGTCCTTCCAAATTCTCACAGAGCTGAAGGTGTTGCTCAACTTTTGCACAGCCGTATAAGTATTGCGGAGAACCCAAATTAAGACATAGCATCATGTAGGCAGCTCCTTTTCGTGCTGTCGAAAGCAACTTTTAAACCGACAAAGAGGTGATGTGTATCGAATCTTTTTTCGCAGAATTTTTCCAAGATTTGGCGCATTGTGAAAATCTGGTCGATGGAAGATTAACGAGGTTTGACGTGGCACTTATAAGGTCCAATCAGCTGTTTCACGGTGGGCTGCAATCTTTCGCACACGCTTGACAGGACCGTATATGCGATACCAAAAAGGCTGATTCCGCTATAGTTGGTACAGTTTGCAGGGCCCCACTTCGTGTGAAATTGGCAAGGAATACTTAGATTTCAATCGTCGGCCATGCACTGGTTCGACCATATTTTGCAAGGAAATCGAAGCATGAGCCTTACCATCTCCTCGCCGCCGTATATGAAAAGCTCCGCTGGCAATCCATCAGCGCCCGCGACCTTGTTATTTTTTAATCTGCTTGTTGCTATTCTGACTTCGTGATAGTCGCGTGGTATAGCAACTTATAGGTGTAAAAATGATAACAATGGTCATAAACTACTCGCACTAACTAATAATTAACACAGTCTTTTCTCTACAGGGTATCCAGCTCTTTCGATTCTGTGTACCTCAACTAAATACTACACTACAGGTGTCTAAAAATATAGGCGCGTATTTTTTTTTGCTGTTGCGTTTCTTTTGTGCAAGAAGGTGTTAAATATAAACTAGCATATATTCCAAATAGAACATACTTGCATCTGTATTTACATTTTTGGTTATAACGGAGAAGCGATGAAAAAAAGACGGGCAGTCAATTGGAAATGCGGTCATTGTTCACATTCATACAAACATTCATACTACCCACCAGTACTCACAATCGCAGACTTTTATTTTTAAACATTGGCAAACAAATGTAGTATTAGTTAAATGAATTTCATTTGTATGTCCACAATTGCTCAATGAAAAGTAGGCCAACTAACTAAGTCTTGGTGAAGGGGGTCAATTTTTTTTGTGGCGGTGTGGAAAATGTTGATCTTGCACTACATGACGCTGACATCAGAATAGTATTTGGATGTGGAATATTTTCGAATGGACAGATAGAATGCTGGTATTTATAGATAAAGCGATTAAATGGGTAGTGCACTGGGTTTGCCACCTGTCGGAAAGCTTTTGACTTGTCCATTGAAAGCCTTGCAAGAAACCTTCATCCCTTGATCAAAATCATGCAGTACCTGTGACTTCCGGCTCAAGTGACCATATTGTGGCGAATGTTGACATCACTAGGCTGTTAGTAAATAATCACGCAACAACAAAACATGAAGCAAGCCACACTTGTGTAAATGAATACATCAGTCATTCATTTCATTTACACACATACATACAAGGCAACGAAGAAATATTTCACACACACACATGTGGTCATCAGCCGAAGTTGTTACTCCCACATACACACGCATATATGTACATAGCTCACTTACCAAGCAGGAGATACAGCAATTCTAGATGCGGTACAAGCTGATTAATAACTAATCAGTTTGATTTAAACACGCTATCAGTTGCAAAGTGAAGTATAATTGTACTACTTCCAAAGTAGTGTAAGAAAGACCATTTTGTAATATAGAATATTGGAGTGATTTAATCAACAGTATAGCGATTCGAACGTTGGCCGAAGATTTCAAATAAGCGGAATTTCCCAAAATTCGTTACAATATTTTAGCTTTGGGGTTCGGAATGCGAGTACTTTTTCCGGTAAATTTTTTTTATTATTTTATAATTTGTTCTGCATCTTATACATTGGAATATATTCAGTTGGGGCGAGCGGTCTCATTCACAGACCAAGTTGTTTTTAAAAATATCCCGGGATCTGCCAGGTCAACTTTGAGTTAGTTTGTAGAGCAGCTGGGATTTTGATTGCTACTTGGGATGACCGATGATGATTATTTTACCACTTATGCTCCGGTTCTCGAATGGTTAACTGTTGCTGTCAACAAACTTGTCAGTTTACAAAGATTTGTGATTTAAAAAAACTATAATAGGACTGGCGTTGGTAAGCTAAAGCCATTATTGTACTTCTTGCAAAGAGGTTTCCAGCATACTATACAGCTATAGATACGAACCAGTCACGCCACTGCCTCGTCGTGCATTCATAGTTATCAATCTATAGTCTCGAATTTAAATTGCAGTCGATTGTAGTTCCTGATACGTGGTCTTTGGTTGTAAATCTGGTGGAAAACGATTTAAACTCCTTTGGTGTTTGCGCCAGTTGGCAGAGCGCAGAAGCGACTGGCGCGCATTGTTGGACGGCCATTACTGTTTAAACGGTTAAGCGACTTAATTGGCTCCAATAATAAATAAATGTAAGGCGCAATAACCTCCGAAGAGATTTTAGGCCGAGCTTCTCTTCCAATTTGCACCGTGCTCTTTTTTAATTTTTCCTACAAATTGGCGGGACAGGCCCTACTTGTTTTACGCCGACTTCGAACGCCATCTGCAAGGCAGATGAGTTTTCACTGAGAAGTGTTTCATGGCGGAAATACACTCGGAGTGCTTGCTAAACAATGCCCAGGGGCGACCCTGCTTAGCAAAATTTTGTTCTAATTGAAATTTTTTGAATTGAGTAACTATATTAAGACCTACTTCCCCTCCCCCGGATCGACTTCAAAGCAGGGAAAGTTAAAGAAGTGGAATGGCCGTTATAACATATGCAGTGTCAACTTGATATTAGAAAATCATTCAAAAAATCATCTCGTTCATCTAGCAACTATCCCCTTGTCGGCTATATATTTCTTGACCTGATACACCTATTTGGGCGATGCGACCCGATCGTGAGTCGTGTTTAACTAACTATGTAATCGTTAGGAGGCGGGTTAAGGATCATAATAAGATATTTTGGCATGCCTTTGCAGTAAGAGGCGACAAAAATCGATCAGAACAAAAAGGTGTCAGTACCAGTGCGTACTGAGTTCATACCCAACAATGCACATATCCGCCTTATTTAAAGCAGGCCCATAATTTTCGATGTCTTCAACGTACAAAGGTTTATATAATTTTCTGAAGCAATTTTGTCCTGCCATACAAGGTAGAGGAGCTCTGTTAGGAGTTTGTTGTCATCGTAGATCCTCGCCAGGTTATCACCTGGAGTTGTCCAAGCTGTCAAGTCATCTACCTCAAGTACCCCCAAAGGCTCATAACAATTTTACCCGAATCTTAACTTTGTCATGTGGGTAATTTTTAAAAAGCTTTGTCATACAAAAAAATGTTACGTATACGCATCGGTATCCGTCTTTTCGGTAGTGTTTGTGTGTTTGGTTTTTTTAATAAAGCAATTTCACATATTTTTCATTTTCAGTAAATTCACCGCCTCGTATTATCAAACAACCGCCCACAGATGAACTGCTCTTCAAAGTAGCCGTACAAAATAAGGAAAGCGATAAACCATTCATAATTGAGTGTGAGGCTGAAGGAAAACCTGATCCAAGGTAAATTACAGCATTTTTTTCTTATAAATCATATATATTATTCCTAATTGGTGTTTTTTTGTACGGGTCCCTTTTTCGCTCTTATTTCGAATCCAAATCTATAAATAACGTTTTGGTTGTAAAGATGAAGATTTTGGTCGTAGTGCTTTTGTTTAGCTATATTTTATTAAAATAATTTGTTAAAAATAAACGATTGTGAGCACACAAAGAAATCTATTGGCACTATTATGCATATTTGAACTGCATTACCGGCAGTTCCTCCCATACGCCAGATGACAGCGCAAGCTGTATGTTTTAATTGATTGATATAACAGCTGATTTCTGTTGATATTTGATAAGAGACTTTTATATTGGTTGCGCAAGATGCGCACGGGTACAGCTCGTATATAATATATTTGTTTACGAATAAATATCAATTAACTAAATAAACATAATTAACCGCATAACTCTAAAAGTGGTAAAAAATTGTTGTAATTCTGATGTTCTGATGTAAGACGGAAGGAATGTGGCATTTGGGCGCCAGATATTGCCAAAATAAGTTGCGAATAACAATATAAAGCATTTAAGCCTTCGCAATTTTTGCGGGCAGTAGTGAGGTGCAAAATAATCTATACATTTTTACGAAAATTGAAAAAAAAATGTTAATTAAAGGAATTTTTAACAATCCAAAATAGTTGTCTATTTAAAGCCGACACGTGTAGGCATTAGCAAGTAAAAAATCTTGCTAGTTTGAGAATTTATTTGAATTTTGTTTAGCTCTACCTCTTATTTTGTTCTCTGATCTGCTTTTATATTACGTATTTTTTCTCCTGATTTTTTTTATACTCAGCTGAGCAGAGCTCACAGAGTATATTAACTTTGTTCGCATAACGGTACCCCGTAACGGCATAAACTAATCGATATAGATATAGACTTCTATATATCAAAATGATCTGGGCGAAAAAAGAAATTCATTTAGCCATGTCCGTCCGTCCGTCTGTCCGTGAACACGATAACTTGAGTAAATTTTGAGGTATCTTGATGAAATTTGGTATTTTGATTCCTGGGCACTCATCTCAGACCGCTATTTTAAATGAACGAAATCGGACTATAACCACGCCCACTTTTTCGATGTCGAAAATTTTGAAAAACGGAAAAAGTGCGATAATTCATTACCAAAGATGGATAAAGCGATGAAACTTGGTAGGTGGGTTGACCTTATGACGCAGAATAGAAAACTAGTAAAATTTTGTACAATGGGCGTGGCATCGCCCACTTTTAAAAGAAGGTAATTTAAAAGTTTTGCAAGCTCTAATTTGGCAGTCGTTGAAGATATCATGATGAAGTTTGGCAGGAACGTTACTCCTGTTACTATATGTGTGCTAAATAAAAATTAGCAAAATCGGATGACGAACACGCCCACTTTTAAAAAATTTTTTTTTAAAAGTCAGATTTTAACAAAAAATTAATATCTTCACAGTATATAAGTAAATTATGACAAAATTCAACTACAGTAATGATATGGTGCAACAAAATACAAAAATAAAAGAAAATTTCAAAATGGGCGTGGCTCCGCCCTTTTTCATTTAATTTGTCTAGAATACTTTTAATGCCATAAGTCGAACAAAAATTTACCAATCCATGTGAAATTTGGTAGGGGCATTGCTTCTACGATAGTAACTGTTTTCTGTGAAAACGGGCGAAATCGGTTGAAGCCACACCCAGTTTTTATACACAGTCGACCGTCTGTCCTTCCGCTCGGCCGTTAACACGATAACTTGAACAAAAATCGATATATCTTTACTAAACTTAGTTCACGTACTTATCTGAACTCACTTTATCTTGGTATTAAAAATGGGCGAAATCCGACTATGACCACGCCCACTTTTTCGATATCGAAAATTTCGAAAAATGAAAAGATTGCCATAATTCTATACCAAATACGAAAAAAGGATGAAATATGATAATTGGTTTGGTTTTTTGACGCAAAGTATACATAACTTTGGAAAAAACTTTGTAAAATGGGTGTAACACCTACCATATTAATCAGAGGAAATTTTAAAAGTTCTGCAGGGCGAAATCAAAAGCCCTTGGAATCTTGGAAGGAATACTGTTCGTGGTATTACATATATAAATAAATTAGCGGCACCCCACAGATGAAGTTCTGGATCACCCTGGTCCACATTTTGGTCGATATCTCGAAAACGCCTTCACATATACGACTAGGGACCACTCGCTTTTAAAACCCTCATTAATACCTTGAATTTGATACCCATATCGTACAAACACTTTCTAGAGTCACCCTTGGTCCACCTTTATGGCGATATCTCGAAAAGGCGTCCACCTATAGAACTATGGCCCACTCCCTTTTAAAATATTCTTTAATACCTTCCATTTGATACCCATGTCATACAAACACATTCCAGGATTACCCTAGGTTCATTTTCCTACATGGTGATTTTCCCTTATTTTGTCTCCAAAGCTCTCAGCTGAGTATGTAATGTTCGGTTAACCCGAACTTAGCCTTCCTTACTTGTTTTTATTTCAATACATTCACCAGCGAAAATCCGTCGCTGAAATGCGACAGTGATGCTTTCGGTGCTTATGTTCTGAAGCATTGCAGCTTATCTTTGTGTGTCCCTCTTTATTATATCCTTAACCTATCTCTGTCTTCGGGTATCTTCATTGATAGATGGAAGTCAGCTTCGATAACTCCGATTTTTAAAGCCGGAAACAAAAATGAGATCTCAAATTTTAGGCCTATAGAAAAGCTTACTGCTTGTTCAAAACTTTTCGAAAAAATTATGCCATCGCCAACGAGTGAGAAATGTCATCGCTAGTTAGTTGGTGTTGAACGGTTGAACAAGGCGAACGTGATCACGAGCGGACAACAAAGAACATTAAATATCATTTGCATTAAAACTATTTGTATATCAATTTCATTATAATTCCATTATTTATTATTAAATAAACTATTCAAAGTCATCCGTAACAATTATAAAGAAGAAACTATATTTTATCGTTAAGAGCATCGTTGAACCCAACCAACATGGTTTTGTTGCGGGACGCTCTACTGTCACTAACTTGGCCTCCCACCATATCCTCTTATATAAGCGTGAGTGTATTGGCTTCCATTGGTTAGTATCCTACCTAACGAATAGGCTCATGTCTGTTGAAATTGAAAATATCAAGTCTCACTCGTTTGTCGCAACATCTGGAGTACCCCAGGGCAGTATTCTTATTCCTCTCCTGTTTGTGCGTTTTGCTAATGATATTGGTTTCTGCTTCAAAAACTCTAGTTTCCTTCTCTATGCTGACGATCTTAAACTCTTCCTTAGAATCAATTCCCTTCGGATGCCTCCCTTCTGCAAAACGACCTTAACAATCTGGTTGACTGATGCCGTACCAACAATATTTTCCTCAATGTGAAAAAGTGCTTCACTGTGTCATTCTCGAAATCATCCCGCTCCCATTCCTCATCCGATGAAATTTCAGGCGGCCGGCGAATATGTTGAGCTAGGAGTTGCCTTTGACTCCAACTTCACCTTCAATAACCATATCTGCTATGTCCTGCCAAAGGCCTACAGAAATCTATCTTTCCTTCACAGTTATGCAAAACATTTTAGTGATCCTTATACAAGGAAAGCCCTGTACATCTCTTTGGTGCGCTCTAAATTAGAATATGTTTTCATTATATGGCAGTCATTCAGCCAGGGTGGAAAAAGTTCAAAGAAAGTTTGTTCGCTTTGCCTCATGCTCTTTAAACTTTGTTGATCCGTTGCCATGTTATTCCTCTCGGGTTAAACTTATCAAATTACAATCACTTGAAATAAGAAGAACAGTGCAGCTGGTCATGTTTGTCTGTGACGTCATTGCAGGTTATTAATATTTTCTTAATTTGACATTATCTCCTATTTATGTGTACTGTTACGATTGTTATTTAAATATTTCTTGGCTGCTATATTTATGTATCTAGTCTGTAAGATTTTGTGTTCATAGACTGAATAAACGAATCTTAAAAACAAAACAAAAAATGAAATTAAAGGACCTTAACATTTTTTCATCTTTTTAGTTTTTCTAATAATTTTCCTAGCATCACAAATTTTTATACTCAGCTGAGCAGGGCTCACAGAGTATATTAATTTTGTTCGCATAACGGTAACCCGTAACGGCATAAACTAATCGAGATATATATAGACTTCTATATATCAAAATGATCTGGGCGAAAAAAGAAATTCTTTTAGCCACGTCCGTCCGTCCGTCTGTCCGTGAACACGATAACTTGAGTAAATTTTGAGGTATCTTGATGAAATTTGGTATTTTGATTCCTGGGCACTTATGTATCTCAGATCGCTATTTAAAATGAACGAAATCGGACTATAACCACGTCCACTTTTTCGATATCGAAAATTTCGAAAAACCGAAAAAGTGCGATAATCATTACCAAAGACAGATAAAGCGATGAAACTTGGAAGGTGGGTTGGCCTTATGCCGCAGAATAGAAAATTAGTACAATTTTGGACAATGGGCGTGGCACCGCCCACTTTTAAAAGAAGGTAATTTAAAAGTTTTGCAACCTGTAATTTGGCAGTCTTTGAAGACATCATGATGAAATTTGGCAGGAACGTTACTCCATTCCTGTATGTGCCCACTTAAAAAAAAATTTTTTTTTAGTCAAATTTTAACAAAAAAAAAGGAATATCTTTACAGTATATAAGTATATTATGTCAACATTCAACTCCAGTAATGATATGGTGAAACAAAATACAAAAATAAAAGAAAATTTCAAAATGGGCGTGGCTCCGCCCTTTTTCATTTAATTTGTCTAAAATATTTTTAATGCCATAAGTCGAACAAAAATTTACCAATCCTTGTGAAATTTGGTAGGCGCATAGATTCTATGAAGATAACTGTTTTCTGTGAAAATGCGCGAAATCGGTTAAAGCCACGCCCAGTTTTTATACACAGACGGCCGTCGGTCCTTCCGCTCGGCCGTTAACACGATAACTTGAGCAAAAAACCGATATATCTTTACTAAACTTAGTTCACGTACTTATCTGAACTCACTTTATCTTGGTATATAAAATGGCCGAAATCCGACTATGACCACGCCCACTTTTTCGATATCGAAAATTTCGACAAAAGAAAAAAATGCCATAATTCTATACCAAATATGAAAAAACTTTGTAAAATGGGTGGGACACCTACCATATTAAGTAGAATAAAATGAAAAAGTTCTGCAGGGCGAAATCAAAAGCCCTTGGAATCTTGGCAGGAATACTGTTCGTGGTATTACATATATAAATAAATTAGCGGTACCCGACAGATGATATTCTGGATCACCCTGATCCACATTTTGGTCGATATCTCGAAATCGCCTTCCCATATACGACTACCACCACTCCCTTTAAAATTCTCATTAATACCTTTCATTTGATGCCCATATCGTACAAACAAATTCTGGAGTTACCCCTGATCCAACTTTATGGCGATATCCCGAAATGGCGTCCACCTATAGAACTATGGCCCACAAACACATTCCTGGATTACCCTAGGTTCATTTTCCTACATGGTGATTTTCCCTTATTTTGTCTCCAAAGCTCTCAGCTGAGTAGGTAATGTTCGGTTACACCCAAACCTTAGCCTTCCTTACTTGTTTGTTTTAAAATATTTTCATTCTTTATTGTTTGTCTATCAACAGCAGCGCTTTTCGCTGTGGAATGTGTTGAAATAAAATAACAAAAAAAGAAAAAAAATGATTTAGTAACAATGCTGTGTATTGAAAATGTGTTGTTGTTCTAGCGACGCGTTTTATTTTTAACACACAGACAGTAAATATTTAGCAAGTAAAGTTTTTTTTTCAACAGTGGTTCCTTAAACTTATGACTTAGAGGGCAAAAACACTCAAAATTTTACCCTTACCCATACACTCTCAATTCCCATTCAAATCCCATGCACTGCTACATTCCCCATTGGATAAGCAATTCAGCCTCATTTACGCACATTTCGAAATTATTATCTGTGTCACATCGTCAATTTATAAATAGACATTATCCATTCCTCCTGTCACATTTACATTATCCACTTCAAGTGCAAGTGGCCAAAAAAAAAGATAATTTTTCAATTTGAAATCACGGTCATAAAAATTGCATCGCATCAAAACTTTTTTATACTCAGTTGAGCAGAGCTCACAGAGTATATTAAGTTTGATTGCATAACGGTTGGTTGTACAGGTATAAAGGAATCGAGATAGATATAGACTTCCATATATCAAAATCATCAGGATCGAAAAAAAATTTGATTTAGCCATGTCCGTCCGTCCGTCCGTCCGTTAACACGATAACTTGAGTAAATTTTGAGGTATCTTGATGAAATTTGGTATGTAGGTTCCTGAGCACTCATCTCAGATCGCTATTTAAAATGAACGATATCGGACTATAACCACGCCCACTTTTTCGATATCGAAAATTTCGAAAAACCGAAAAAGTGCAATAATTACCAAAGACAGATAAAGCGATGCAATTTGGTAGGTGAGTTGAACTTATGACGCAGAATTGAAAATTAGTAAAATTTTGGACAATGGGCGTGGCACCGCCCACTTTTAAAAGAAGGTAATTTAAAACTTTTGCAAGCTGTAATTTGGCAGTCGTTGAAGATATCATAATGAAATTTGGCAGGAACGTTACTCCTATTACTATATGTACGCTTAATAAAAATTAGCAAAATCGGAGAAGGACCACGCCCACTTTTAAAAAGAAATTTTTTTAAAGTAAAATTTTAACAAAAAATTTAATATCTTTACAGTATATAAGTCAATTATGTCAACATTCAACTCCAGTAATGATATGGTGCAACAAAGTACAAAAATAAAAGAAAGTTTCAAAATGGGCGTGGCTCCGCCCTTTTCATTTAATTTGTCTAGGATACTTTTAATGCCATAAGTCGAACAAAAATTTACCCATCCTTTTGAAATTTGGTAGGGGCATAGATTTTATGACGTTAACTGCTTTCTGTGAAAATGGGCGAAATCGGTTGAAGCCACGGCCAGTTTTTATACACGGTCGTCCGTCTGTCCTTCCGCATGGCCGTTAACACGATAACTACAGCAAAAATCGACATATCTTTACTGAACTTAGTTCACGTATTTATCTGAACGCACTTTATCTTGGTGTAAAAAATGAACGAGATCCGACTATGACTACGCCCACTTTTTCGATATCGAAAATTCCGAAAAATGAAAAAAATGCCATAATTCTATACCAAATACGAAAAAAGGGATGAAACATGGTAATTGGATTGGTTTATTGACGCGAAATATAACTTTGGAAAAAACTTTGTAAAATGGTTGTGACACCTACCATATTAAGTAGAAGAAAATGGAAATGTTCTGCAGGGCGAAATAAAAAACCCTTGAAATCTTTGCAGGTATCACATATATAAAAAAATTAGCGGTATCCAACAGATGATGTTCTGGGTCACCCTGGTCCACATTTTGGTCGATATCTGGCAAACGCCTTCACATATACAACTACCACCACTCCCTTTTAAAACTCTCATTAATACCTTTAATTTGATACCAATATCGTACAAACACATTCTAGTCACCCCTGGTCCACCTTTATGGCAATATCTCGAAAAGGCGTCCACCTATAGAACTAAGCCCCACGCCCTTTTAAAATACTCATTAACACCTTTCATTTGATACCCATATCGTACAAACATATTCTAGAGTCACCCCTGGTCCACCTTTATGGCGATATCTCGAAAAGGCGTCCACTTATAGAACTAAGGCCCACTCCCTTTTAAATACTCATTAACACCTTTCGTTTGATACCCATATTGTACAAACGTATTCTAGAGTCACCCCTGGTCCACCTTTATGGCGATATCTCGAAAAGGCGACTACCTATACAACTACCACCACTCCCTTTTAAAACCCTCATTAATACCTTTAATTTGATACCCATATCGTACAAACACATTCTAGAGTCACCCCTGGTCCACCTTTATGGCGATATTTCGAAACGGCGTCCACCTATAGAACTAAGGCCCACTCCCTTTTAAAATACTCATTAACACCTTTCGTTTGATACCCATATTGTACAAACGCATTCTAGATTCACCCCTGGTCCACCTCTATGGCGATATCTCGAAAAAGCGACCACCTATACAACTACCACCACTCCCTTTTAAAACCCTTATTAATACCTTTAATTTGATACCCATATCGTACAAACACATCCTAGAGTCACCCCTGGTCCACCTTTATGGCGATATTTCGAAACGGCGTCCACCTATAGAACTAAGGCCCACTGCCTTTTAAAATACTCATTAACACCTTTCGTTTGATACCCATATTGTACAAACACATTCTAGAGTCACCCCTGGTCCACCTTTATGGCGATATCTCGAAAAAGCGACCACCTATACAACTACCACCACTCCCTTTTAAAACCCTCATTAATACCTTTAATTTGATACCCATATCGTACAAACAAATTCTAGGGTCACCTGGTCCACCTTTATGGCGATATCTCGAAACGGCGTCCACCTATGGAACTAAGGATCACTCCCTTTTAAAATACTCATTAGAACCTTTTTTTTGATACCCATATTGTACAAACAAATTCTAGGGTCATCCCTGGTCCATCTTTATGGCGATATCTCGAAAAGGCGACCACCTATACAACTACCACCACTCACTTTTAAAATACTCATTAGCACCTTTTTTTTGATACCCATATTGTACAAACAAATTCTAGAGTCAATCCTGATCCACCTTTATGGCGATATCCCTAAATGGCGACCACCTATAGAACTATGGCCCACTCCCTCATAAAATACTCTTTAATGTCTTTCATTTGATACACATGTCATACAAACACATTCCACGGTTTCCCTCGGTTCATTTTCCTACATGGTTATTTTCCCTTATGTTGTCACCATAGCTCTCAACTGAGTATGTAATGTTCGGTTACACCCGAACTTAACCTTCCTTACTTGTTTTGCATAGTGTTTGGTATAATTTGTTGTTGTTAATACTTGAAAAAAAAATTTATAAAATAAAAATTTAAATCATCAAGCCAATATCGTGTGAAGCATCCATTCACTACATTTTATTTGGCACATAGAACGAGATCGTGTACCATAGGCTGAGTTACCTCAAGTTGCAAGTTGCTGCTCCCCGCACCACTGCACAATTTATGGATTCGAGGCGCAAAAATTTCGATTAATCGTCGCCGTTGCCGACATGTTGCTGTTGGCAGTGTGTTGGTTGCTGATGATGTGCGCCAACAAGTTGTTGGCAGTAGCAGCATCGTCATAGATGGATACTTGAAAGTGCAATGCCAGCAACAACAACAACATACACCTACAACCTATCCTTATGCTGGTGGTGCAGCATGAGAATTCTGATTTTTCAAGCACTACGCTCGTTGTTGTTGTTGCCTACTGTTGCTGATGATTATTATTTTATTGCACTTGTGATTAAGTCAAGTGGCAGCAAAAACATCAGCAACATAATCAGACAACTACAACAAAAATAGCTGACAAACTTTAAATATGCATTCGAAGCCTTAGCGATGTTGATGCTGAAGCTGTAATGACCGTAGGGGTGTGTTATGTATGTACCCATTAGTGAAATTGTAAATTAGAATTTTTGGAGTGAAATCGAACTACGCTTAAAACGACTAGACTTGTATTCTTCTTCTTCTTGCAGTGATAAACATACTCCCGTAAGGTTTTCCGGAATTAGAACCATCGTCACCGACCACATCGGGCGTGATTTGATATGACCACGTCAAAACTTCTAGGTCTGCAAGTCACCTTTTACGACAGGCGTGCCAATCGATGAAATATTCTAAGCCCCTTAGCCCGCTTGTATGTACCATTAACAAATCCAAGAGTTTGGTGAGTGGCGGAGGTCTAATACTAGGTTCAAACACACACCAAATTGGCAATTTATACTCTTTGGGCAATTTATTACGCAATTTGTCATATAATAAATTGTAATAATAAATTGCCAATTTAAAAAAAATTGCGTAATAAATTGTTTCAACCTGCAAATGCAACATTGTAAAGTGTGTTTATTGAGTATATTTAAACGTCACTTACGCATGGCTGAACTATATGGTTGGCTCATTTCATCAGCTGATTTGATGTCTTTCATTTCACTGGAGTAGGGACTGTCAAAAGAAGATGGCAAAATCAAAATGAAAACAAAACACTGAACACATTTTCTTACAACACACAAAAATTTCAAAGTTTTATGTTTTCATTCCATTCTCTTCACCTAATACCAACACGCACATTTTGACAGTCTCAACAAAGATATGTTGTTACTGTAGAGATGAGCCAACCAGCTATCAAATTACTATTGTGTAAGCTAAATAGACTTGTATGAACACCACTCAATTTAAATCGAAATAGCCTCAATTTATTTTTCTGTTTGAACATAGTATAAGTTAAGTTTGGCTAATTTTAGTGGTTGCTATACCTGGCAGGCCAACTCATCCGAAGAAGAGCAAACTACAGGCGGATAACAGAATCCCGAATTTCCTGTAGCTTGCCACATCCGGGTTTCTGGGGGCCGTTGCCCGGGTTTTGCTGTGTCCACGGACACAAGAATGGTAATTTTTAATTGATTCGATGTAGTCCAATCTCGTGGACATCACTATTGGCGCGGAAGCCATCACAGCACTCGGGCAACATGAACCTCGAGCGCCTTACAGAAAATCCTCCCACCAACCATTATTTACAGCTTTCTTACATCCGTGAGCCAGCACAACAGACCATTCTTTCAAAGATAGAGGCTCTAAAGTCCATAGCCTATATGACAAAACCGGGGCACGGCTGTTCGGTTTTGCCAGAATCAGAAGTGACAGTCAGGCTAGGCTGCATAACTGCAAAATCTCGTTTACTACATCAACCCAGAGAAGTATGATGGATCATCTCCTAGTTTTCACCTCTGCATATTCTTCTTTCTATTGTTGTCCCATCCACTCCGCTGCGACAGTCGTTCAAGAGTATGTTAATGAATTCAACCATAGTTCCTGCGACTCCTAAGGCCACCACGATTGTTAAATGCTCCTTAGATGTTCTGAAAGACGTCCAGAGCAAATTATTTGGGTTTTATGGACGCCTTAAGTTGCTTAACAATCGGACAGAGAGCCGTTTCCGCTGATCTGTCCTCTCAAAAGAAATGCGCGGTATTGATAGTAAACCCCGAGAAATCCGCTCACATATGTATGGAACAATCAAACAACAATCAAATGACGATATACTTTTTGGTCTGAAGTTCTTAGGAGTTATGTGGAAGGTCCTTGCGGCCTTTGGGATGAACATAATTTTAATAATTTGCGAAGGATCCTTAGCTGAAGGCAATTAGTGTAAATGGTGGTCTGCCAGCGGCAGGAAATTTCTAAACATACACTAAAACCCTGAGAAATTTTTTTAGAGTGTTAGTGTCGCTGTAGAGTTCTACCGGTTTCATCTGTTGCATATGTAGGGCATCGCTTGCTATATTGGGTGGTTCCTATTATATTTTTTCTAGTTTGATTCGAGTGCTGCCTTTGTCTATTGAAATATATTGCCAGTATGAACTCCGCAATGAAACTGTCTGTTATACCCAAAGTACTTTCAATGAGAGACCTATCGTTGTTATAGTATTGGGAATGCCCTCCTAGTTCCTAAGTCTGTAACCTCCGAAACTTCGTACCTATAGGTGCTAAACCGACTGTAGTTAGACCGATTTGATTTAATCATGTTATTACTTGTAGGCCATCTTACTTCACCTATCTGTTTTCTAACAGTTCCATCTAACGTGAAAGAAAAACGAGCTTGATAGTAAGAGGGGGACATTATTGCGCTTCACATCACTTCCCTTTTCCGTTACCAAAGACTTGTTCGCTTCTTCTTCTAATGCATTCTAGCTACGCTAGTTGGACTTGCTATCATACTAGTCTTAAGATAGTATACAACTAGTTGATTCGACGGCAGGGTATCTACAACCATGTTGTTGTTGTAGTATTGCTGTCATATATGCAGCAAGTGGCAGTTGAGACTTTTATGTGCCATACAGAGGCGTGAAAACTCTGGCTTTTGCATGGGCATCTGTGCTATAACATACTTGGCACTAATGAGAGAGATGCTTATAAATTGACACCGCAAACACTATTACATACCGTTATAATGATGTGGAGGCATTGTGAATTTAATAGCCATTCCATATTGGAAGGGATCTACAATTAAATTCAATGGCAAATCTAATAATTTCTTATTTGCGATGACTGACGTCAAGTTGTTGTTGTTGTTATTAAGGACACTCTCCGAAGGCTCCCGTGTTATCGGTGCTGATGGTCCTTTGCCGGATGCAGATCCGGTACGTTCCGGTAACAATCACCATAAAGGTACTAGCCCGACCATACCAACGATTTGGTATGACCACATCCAACGTTTTAGGCCTCGGCTTAGAATAAAAATCTGGAAAATAGTCAGGGTTATTCTGAATCTGTCAACATCTTAGGCTCCTCGCTGTCACGCCTTTCTGCTCCATCTAATTATACCTTTCATGAAAATCAAATGTTATATTAAGTTTTGTGCGATTCTAAAAAATTTTAAGTCGTTTAAGGTGAGAGATGGACTTAACAATAAGTATACTGAGATGATCCAGATGACAGGCTGAGTTGATTTAGTCATGTTTTGTGAGCGGGTATATTTGGGTGTCCGATTAATTATTTGTTGAATCCGGTCGAATCGGACCACTATAGCATATATCTCCCATACAGCCGATTTCTCAGTTAAGAGGGTTTTCGTTATTTGTTCCTCATGTTAACAGCTAGAAGCTTAAATATCACCAAATACATTATTGTGTGGAAAAAAAAGTCAAGATCGGTAGTATATATAATATGTATCCCATACAACTGATTGTTTAGATAAATTTTTTTTTCAAATTTCATCCGTTTATTGTTCAGCTCAGTTCATAAAAGTAAGCCACAGACAGCCTCGTTTTACTTCTTTTTTCTTAGAATGTGTTTCTCTTATGCCTGGGCTTCTCAATGACGGCTAGCTACGACGATGCGCAATAGAAGGCTGTATTAAGCGTCATTCCGCCCCGAGGCAACTCGACTATCCTCACTCGGAACGAATAATAGCACTGAAGATGGCACGCCGAAACCAAGGTGTACATATATTATCTACTCTTTCAAAAAATCGATAAAACAAAGAGACATGTAGAGATTACTTTCGAAGATCAGCTGAGAGACGCCACTAAAGAACCCATCCGCAGATTCTCACCGACAAGTGTTCCCTACATTCCCGTGCAGTTCAATACTTGGACAAAAACTAATTACAGTAATGCTTCAGCATTCCACTTCATGCGAGTTGGGTTAAACGTATCTATGTACATATATACATATGTATGTGGCATCGTTGCGGCAATGACATTAATTTTTACTGCTGTAGCGCTCCAGTAATATTTACAGCAAACTACGACTATTAATTTTCATACAACTAGTTTTATAATTTTTTTTCCACTTATAAACCACATTCAAAACGCTACCAGTCTTTTGAAAAATAAACGTGCGTACATAACCTTATTTAGTGTTTGTGATACAGTATGCGGCCGAGAAACTAGATTCACTTTTATGGAGGCCGTCGATGTTGAGGCTTCGTAGGTGTCATTGATTGACTGAAAAAGGCGCCTATGAACACTTACATTTTAATCAGGTATATCAGGTAATCGAATAGCTGGACGAGGTTTGTACACAGATAGCAAACAGTCTGGAAGGATCCACTCGTTATGTTTTTCCAACATCCCGCCTTTCACATCCATAATATGTGTATGTGTGGTTCATGGTTCGTATGGATTTTGTTCTTAACAACTTTTGGAAAAATAGGCACTTTTCGGCATAGTTATAGGATAGTTTCATGAACATTCCGGGATCAGTTCGATGCTATCTGCGGATCATTTCACGACTTTCTCCGGGTTGTTTGGGTACCATTTTGCGGCTAAAATATGGACCGTATCAGTATGATTCTCGGGATAGCTTTTGGACTATTTGGGGCGTTTCGGTATTGTGCTAGGAATAATTTTAAGATTTTTCGGCATTGTTTTAGGGACCTCTTCCTGGCTATTTCAAGATTCTTTTAAGACTATTTTGGATCTGTTTGGGGATTATGTGTCTTACCAATTATAATATACAGTTCATGCTTTATATATGTAGACCTTCGTTTAAACAATTTTGAAAAAATGACTTTTTCGGGACAGTTACAAAATCCTGTCGGGAGTATTTTCGAGATCATTTCACGTCTTTCTCCAGATTGTTGGGGTGTAATTTTCAAGTTGCTTTCGGAGTCATATCGCCATGATTTTCAGGAATATTTAGAGCCTTTTCGGAATTCTGCTGTGAATCGTTTCGGCACTATTTCTTTATTATGTCTGGACCATTTCGAAATTCTTTTTGGGTTTCTTCGGCACTATTTCAATATTATTTCGGGACAGTTTAAGGGTGATTTGTTTCATATCGACTTTTGTCTGAACAATCGTGGAAAAGTGGAAGTTTTTTGGAATAACTTAAATCTTGGAATTATTTCGGGATAGTTTTCGGGACTATCTTCGGTTATTTCAGACTTTTTTTGATTATACTGGACGATTTTTTGACTATTTCGAAATAGTTTCACAATGTGACTAGCATTTTAAGATGATTTCAAGTCTATCTATTATCGAGGTCATTTTGTATAATCTTGTTTTTTGTATAATTTTGAGATCCTTTCACAAACATCTATGAAAAATTCAGAGCTTATCTCCAGATTATTTCACGATTGCTGCGATATATTTCTGGATCTTTCCGGGACTGTTTCAAGATTATTTCTGGACTGTTTACGGGATCATATCGGGACTATATTGCAACCATCTTATGCTTTATTTCATTTTTACGGCTGGAGTCGCGGACAAAAGATTGCATATGAATAAATTCAAGACCAAAACTAATAAATTTAGTAATCCGAAAAATGGCGATCTTATTATTTTGAAAAATAATTTAAAGTAATCTAACTAAAATAATCAAATAAATAAATTAACTGTGCAACTAAATAATTTGAATTATTGGATTGCATTAGTCATTTGAATTCATTAGATAACGCGTACACTTGAATGAAAATAAATAGAGATCACATTTCCTACTTTTTGTAAATCTACTGTAGTTTTAGTTATACAAGATTAAAGTAATGTAGCAATTTTCAAAGTCACAACTGTTCCCCGGCCTATGTAAGCCAACTCATTTTTACAGGCGAGATGTGAACAAAAGTCATCATCGTTGTCGTTGTTGTCGTGGTCGTGGTCATCGAATCTTCATTTATTCAATACCAACAATTTAACAACATTCACTGGCTCAAACTTAGTATCGTGATCGAATAAAAATTGTGCTGTTAAGAATTCGTCGAAACTTTCAAACTACTATATTAACAATCGTGATGAGTTAGTTATACACCGATTTTTGGAATTTCTTAAGCTTTAGATTCTTAACGCTACCCAAAACGATAATAACAGTACAACGATTAATGATTGTGATGATTCAGGATTATTCGTTATAATATGAGGGGGCCTCATTTGGTATTACGAAACGAACGTTCGTTTCGCATCAGTGGCGAATATTACGTTACGATAGCAACAATTGATTTCCCCTTCCTCTCTAAGATACCATTGCTGCACGACAATCGACTAACGTACGATTCGTTCCATCTGAGCTGTCGTTCGTCATACAGATACATGTCAAGGAGCCTGAAACAATACGTTTTTCTGAGTATTATTTGACATGTCGAGACCAAAAGACTAATTCTCATCACTCAGTCCCTGGAAAAACGTCACGCCTGTCGCTTTCCACTACGCTGGAGGGGAAAAGAGTTATACTCGACCGTTTTTCGTCTTGTTCTTCGGAAAAGCCCGAAAATGAAATGTCCCAGCCACTGTCAATCTCATCCAAAACGCAGTGAAGATAACGAAGGTGAAAATCTATCATCCAAACCCACCGAATTGATTATGGAGATACGATAGCGCTTCTCAAGCGTCGAAGCCCCTAAACAAAAAGCGCACCAATTTGAAATTACAGATCTCATGCTGAATAATTCAGGGAAAAAGCAAGTTAATGGTTGACTAGCGTGTATGCCACCTATCGTCCAGTGAGCGTACCCATTATTACTGCCGCGAAAAATCTCATCATTTTCGCTCTCACTGTTGGACTTCCTCCTATAGAATCTGATATATGCGGAAACACAGCTTAGTGGTCGTATATGGTGACAGACAAGAGTAATACTTTCGCGAGTTGAAGCCCCAGAAGGGGAAAAGCGTCAAAACATGCACCATCTATAAACGCAGATGAGATACGCAAAGTAACGGAAGCCTTGCCGCCGTGAGATATCCCTACTTCCTTTCTTTCTACAATCAACAGAGTCGACTTCGTGGGCCAATGGTAACAGGTCCACACTTCGTCGAGCCCTGTATGCAAAGGCTTATGTTGTTGGTACTACAAAGAAGTGTGCTTGGATCTTACTACAAATGCCCTTCAACGCAGCCTTTTTCCGATTTACTGGCCATACCCGTGCTACCCCACAGATATTTTCTGACAACGGATGTCGTTCGTTAGTGCAAAACGCGCATTTCAACTGCACAAGTCGACACATTCTCAAAGAGTCGCTACAGCAGCTATCCAGAGATAATATACAGATAAACACGGATTCTCGTGTCGGAAAATCATCCCGCCATACGCTCAACCCATTAAAAAACATGTTACCAGTGTGTAGCACGGAACCAGAAATCTCGCTTGAAGAGCTCACTAGCCTTTAGTGCGCATAGAGGCGCGTCCGCACGTCTGCCGCGCTCCCTCTATGTCCTTCAGATCTAATGGATGCCCTAGTTCTTAACTCAAGGCACATTTCTTTCGGGCGCATCACACATTTTATCTTACCGCGGACCATATTTGGTCATAAATGGCAAAAACACAAAGTGCACAAGCGATACAAACGGAAATGCCGTGTGAACGCAGTACTACAAGTTGGATATTTGATCGTGGTAAGGATGATTTGCTACCGTCCCATACGATGCGTTTGCGGGCGCGTACCACTTTACAACTGGGACCGCAAAAATATTTCGAGTTGTTGAAAATCAACACCCAAAACGGAATAATCACCGAGACGTATTGTCAAACTGCTGCTTGCTTGCGCGTGCTTCTGTGTGAGTCCTGTAAAGAAATGGAAAAACATGTTTTTAGAATTAGATGCTGATACAGTACTGTTGGTGTGGGGTCGCGCAAACAAGAGCTTAGTAACATTGGCTTATAGCAGTGCATTTGATAAGCCGTACTCTTGTCAGCGCGCCTATAACTATTAGTTCCACACAATTAGTATTAAAAAGCATATAGAAGTAGTATGTACCTAAATGGTGAATAAAGGAATAGCAACAAAAAGGCAACACTTAGAGACCAATTGCAAAGCGAGCAGCGGGGCATTCATATGGCTGAGTGGTAGAGGCATCTGCCTTACACTAGTATAAAGTATGAATGTTGGAGATTTCGAGTTCAATACTCAGCTCCCGAGAAGCTAGCTGATGAAGAAGTGAAATTCAGAACATGTCCTAGTACCATCGCCTTTGTAAACTTTGCAATTTTCTCTAATATCATGAACAAAAATAATACATAAAACAAATAAATAAACTAAATAAATGAGATTGAAAAAGCTGAAATTAAATTCAAAACAAGTGAATGGAAGGCTAAGTAGTTCGGGTGTACCCGGACATTACATACTCAGTTGAGAGCTATGAGTGACAAAATAAGGGAAAATCACTATGTCTAGCAAATGAACCTAGGGAAACCCTAGGAATGTGTTTGTATGACATGTGTATCAAGGAGGTATTAAAGAGTATCTTAAGAGGGAGTGGGGACCATAGTCTCTAGGTGTTGATACGCCATTTCAGGATATCTGCCATGAAAAGGTGACAGGCGGATGACATCTAGATTTGGTTTGTACGATATGGGTATCCATGAAAGGTGTTAATGAGTTTTTTTAAAGGGCGTGGGCCTTAGTTCTATATGGTGGACGCCTTTTCGGATATCGTTATAAAGGTGGACCAGGGTGACTCTAGAATTTGTTTTTGTACATATGGGTTCAATGAAAGGTGGTTAATGAGTATTTTAAAGGTTGTGGGCCTTAGTTCTATAGTGGACGCCTTTTTCGAGGATATCGCAATAAAGGTGGACTCGAGGAGTTTGACTACTAGAATTTTGTTTGTACGATAGGGTATCAAGTGAAGAGGTGTTAAGGAGTTTTTTAAACAAAGGCGTGGGCCTTAGTTCTATAGGTGGACGCGCTTTTCGAGATAGTCGCCATCTACAGGTGGGACCAGGGGTGACTCTAGAATTTGTTTGTACGATATGGGTATCAATGAAAGGTGGTAATGAGTATTTTAAAAGGGCGTGGGCCCTAGTTCTATAGGTGGACGCCTTTCGCGAATATCGCCGTAAAGGGACCAGAGGTGACGCTAGATTGTTTGTACGATATGGTATCCAATGAGGTGTTGAATGAGATTTTTTAAACAGGCGTGGGCCTTAGTTCTATAGGTGGACGCCTTTTCCGAGATATCGTTATAAGATGGACCAGGGGTGACTCTAGAATTTGTTTGTACGATATGGGTATCAAATGAAAGTGTGTAATGAGTATTTTAAACGGGTGTGGCCTTAGTTCTATAGGTGGACGCCTTTTCGAGATATCGCCATAAAAGTGGACCAGGGTACTCTAGAATTGTTTGTACGATATGGTATCAAATGAAAGGTGTTAATGAGTATTATAAAGGACGTCGGTCCTAGTTCTATAGGTGGCCGTCTTTTCAGAGATAGCAGCTCGTCACAGTGTGTTTTCGGATGTAGAACAAGCTAGCTGGACAAAGCCCAAAGTTCCGACTCCAAGAAAGTGTAATGAGAAACTGACAGAAAACACAACAAAATAACGGGATTTTTGCTTTTTTTTGAATAATTTTTTCTCATATATATGAGTAATGAAGTAAGAAGGCAGGAGTGGCCAGTGTTTTTTACTGCATGATTAATTGCAAAGTTCTTGTTGAATATTAAGCTTCATGTTTCGTTTCTAAGTTTGAACACTTTTACTATAATTTTTTGATGGATTCTAAGCTCGAAGGTAAGTAAACAAAATTTTTAATAGTAATTCTTTCGCAATTAGAGTATTTTCAATATATATTAACATTCCGAGAAGAAAAGGTATGTTTTTTCTCTATATTTTACTTTAGTGGAGCAACACGTTACATACAGCGCCGACCTCCGGGCTAATTTTAATATGTTATAGTCGCAAGTATTCTCTCATAGTCCGAGACAAACCATTGCGAATTCTCTTGCACATCGATTTTAAATGTAGATTTAGATTCTCTCTACATATAAAAATGATGTATGTACGTACCGAGACATCGACGAGATATTGAACCTTTAAGCTGATCTACAAACGGCAAAATCCAATCCCCAGGTACAGGAATAAACACGTAGCCATAAACACACACAAAATCATAACGCGCAAGGTCCGCAGAGCACTACCAAAAGCAAAAAGGGGCGAAGATCACTGACTTCACCTGCCACACCTACCGCACCAGTCACCAAGGCATAAAACACAGGTACATACAAGGATGTATGAGATACACCAAAACCAGTTTCGGCAACTACAATGACGGCAACACTGCTCGTGGTTTTTCACGACAATTCTAGCGCTAGTGCTGAGATTACGGATGAATGTAACGCTCATCAAAAGAGTTCGACACTCTCTTCTGCGCATTGAGCATCTGGGTACAACATAAATATCCAAAGATTTGAAAACTTTGTGCGTTGCGAGACTAAAAAACTATACATAGATCGTCTATCGCATGTTTAATATGCCTGTTACAGTTCTAAATTCTTAGTGCATCGTAGACTGAAATTATAAAATCAGCAATGTTTACCATATTGAGTCAACTTTCCGAGGAAGCACAGGAGCCGTAACAAAGATTTGAGACGATTCAGGGATATAACGTACAAAAGCAGACGCGTGACGCACGAATAGAGAGTCTTATGAATAGTTGCTTATAACAGTCGATCCTTTAGTTAACAGTGTTTAGGAGATAACTAAGGAACAAATTTAAAAGTCCTGACTTCAGAAGTCTTAATTTAACTGTCCCCCGATAATGTTGAGGAGTCAATAATACCCTCAGTTGTTTCAAGCTTTCACACGTATGTGTTGTTGATGCCTTCATGACTATTCCCAAAACACAGAAACAGTGACTCATCCAATGAAAGTGATGATAGCGATATAATAACCAATTATAGACAGATAATCCTACCCTATAACATTTTTGTGGATTCTAGGTTTATTCAATCACCATAAATCTATTGTCTTTTCTACTTGTATGATACTTACTTTAAGTTTTTGCTAATAAAGTAATTTTAACAGAATTAATTAATTATTACATTGTTATTAGTATTATTGCAAAATAAATTCACTTTTACATTCACCTGACTGGTACTAAAAATATGTATGTACATATGTCATGAGTCACCGTCACATAAATGCAGTGATGACAGCCCCTTTTTGGATAATTCTTACAATTTATCGTTGTCGCAAAATTTCTTTTAACTAATCCCATAAGAAATTTGTGCAAGATCTATCAACAAAAACTAAATTATAGGTGATGGCGACGAATTGGCATCGAAAAAATTTTAATTGGTTTTTTCCGAATTTTTTAGAATTTTTGTAGAGTATTGAGATTTGTATTCCATTCACTTTAAGTACAATAAAGTATATTTGTAAGTCCTTTAATGATCTATGTCCCGTATTTCACTATACTGAGCTACTGTATATGAAGATAAGCCAATGTATGCATATGAAGTAAAATTTTGGATAGAACATATGGCTGAAAACAATACTTACTGTTGTAATAAATGACTGCATATGCAGACGGAATCTCATAAAATATAGTTTGTCCGGCGAGCTTGTTCTAGCACCGAGACACTGTGCGCGCGGTAAAGGTGGACCAGAGGTGGACGCTAGAATTTGTTGTACGATATGGGTATCAAGGAAAGGTGTTTATGAGTTTTTAAAGGGCTTGGGGCCTTAGCCACGCCCATTTTGAAATTTTCTTTTATTTTTGTATTTTTGTTGCACCATATCATTACTGAGTTGAATGTTGACATAACTTTACGTATATACTGTAAAGATAAAATCTTGTTTGTTAACATTTGACTTTACATTGTAAACAAGTGGGCGTGGTCGTGTCTCGATTTGGTAATTTTAATTAAGCATACATCTAGTAATAGAGTAACGCGTTCCTGCCAAATCATCAGCATGATATCTTCACGGCGGCCAAATTACAGCTTCGCAAACTTCTAATTTACCTTCTTTGTTAACAAGTGGCGGTGCCACGCGCATTGTCCAAAATTTACTCGTTTTCTATTCTGCGTCATAGTTTAACTCACCTACCAAGTTTCATGCTGTGTCCGTCGATCTTGGTAATGAATTATCGCAGCACTTTTTCGGTTTCTCGAGATTTCTCGATATCGAAAAAGCGTGGTTAATTCCGATAGCTTACTTTACTTACTTACTTATATTCCGATATCGTTCATTTTAAATTAGTCGATCGTGAGATGAGTGCCCAGGACCTACAGTGCCAGATTTCATTCAAGATACCTCAAAATTCACTCACGTATATCGTGCTACCGGACGGATCGACGGACGGCGGACATGGCATCAATAAAATTTTTTGTCGAGATACTGATGTATTTGATATATGGAAGTCTATATCTATCTCGATTCCTTTATACCTGATACAACCAACCGTTATCCAATCAAATTTGAATATACTCTGTGAGCTCTGCTCAAACAGTATAAAATAAAACCAGTAAGGAAGGTTAAGTTCGGTGTAACCGAACATTACATACTCAGTTGAGAGCTATGGTGACAACATAAGGGAAAATAACCATGTAGGAAAATGAAGCCCGAGGAAACCTGATGTGTATTGTAGTCACAGTGTATCAGGCAAGTCCATAAGAGTATTTTATGAGGAGTGGCCATAGTGTCTATAGTGGATGCCGCAACATTTAGGGATATAGCTCATAAAGGGGACTCTATGGGTTGAGCTCTAGAATGCGATTGTACGATATGGGTTCAAATGAAAGGTGTTAATGAGTATTTAAAAGGGAGTAGGCCTTAGTTCTATAGGTGGACGCCTTTTCGAGATATCGCCATAAAGGTGGACCAGGGGTGACTCTAGAACTTGGTTTGTTACGATATGTGGGTATCAAATGAAAGGTGTTAATGAGTATTTTAAAACAGGGAGTGTGTCCTTAGTTCTATAGGTGGGGCGCCGTTTCGGATATCGCCATAAGGTGGACGGTGGTGAACTCTAGAATTTGTTTGTACAATATGGGTATCAAATGAAGTGTTAATGAGTATTTTAAAAGGGAGTGTGCTTCTTAGTTCTATAGGTGGACGCCTTTTCGAAATATCGCCATAAAGGTGGACCAGGGGTGACTCTAGAATTTGTTTGTACGATATGGGTATCAAATTAAAGGTGTTAATGAGTTTTTAAAGGGAGTGGTGTTAGTTCTATAGGTGTCGCCTTTTCGGATATCCGCATAAAGGTGGACCAGGGTGACTCTAGAATGCGTTTGTCCGATATGGTATCAAATGAAAGTGTTAATGAGTATTTTTAAATAGTGAGTTCCTTAGTTTCTATAGGTGGACGCGCTGTTTCGGAATATCGCCATAAAGGTGAGACAGGGGTGACTCTAGAATTGTTGTTGTACAATATGGGTATCAAAAGAAAGGTGTTATGAGTATTTTAAAAGGAGTAGGCCTTAGTTCTATAGTGTGGACGCTCGTTTCGAGATATCGCCATAAAAGGTGGACCAGGGGTGACTCTAGAATTTGTTTGTACAATATGGGTTCAACAAGAAAGGTGTTTAATGAGTATTTTAAAGGAGTGGGCCTTGTTCTATATAGGTGGTCGCCTTTTCGAGATATCGCCATAAAGGTGGAGCGAAGGGGTGTGACGCTAGAATTTATTTTGACGATATGGGTATCAAATGAAAGGTGTTAATGGTATTTTAAAAGGGAGTGGGCTTAGTTCTATAGGTGCGACGCCTTTCGAGATTATCGCCATAAAGGTGGACCAGGGGTGACTCTAGAATGTGTTTTTGTACGATATGGGTATCAATTAAAGGATTAATGAAGTTTTAAAAGGAGTGGTGTGAAGGCGTTTTTCCAGATATCGACCAAAATGTGGACCAGGGTGACCCAGACCATCATCTGTTGTACCGCTAATTTATTATATATTATACTGCCAAGATTAAGGGGTTTTGTATTTCGCCCTGTATAAAACTTTTTTCATTTTCGCTCTATCTACTGTAATATGGTAGGTGTCACAACTCATTTTATAATAGTTTTTTCTAAAGTTATATTTCGCGTCAATAAACCGATCCATTACCTCACCATGTTCATAGTCTTTTTTCGTATTTGGTAGAGACATTATGGCATTATCATAATTGTTCGTAATTTTCGCTATCGACGAAAAAAGTGGGCGTGGTCATAGTCAGGATTTCGTCTTCATTTTTCATACCAGATAACAGTGAGTTCGAGTCAAGCACGTGAACTAAGTTGGGCATTAAGATATGTCGATTTTTGCTCAAGTATCGTGTTAGACGGCCCATGCGGAAGGACAGACGGACGACTGTGTATAAAAACTGGCGTGCATCAACCGATTTCGCCATTTTTCACGGAGAAAACAGTTTATATGTCATAAAATCTATGCCCCTTCCATAATTTCACAAGGATTGATTAATTTTTGTTCGACTTATGGCGTTAAAGTATCTAGACAAATTAAATGAAAAGGGCGAGCACTCCCATTTGAAATTTTCTTTTATTTTTGTATTTTGTTGCACCATATCATTCTGGAGTTGAATTGTTGACATAATTTACTTATATACTGTAGAGATATTAATTTTTTGTTAAAATTTTTACTTTAAAAAAATTTTTTTTCTTTTAAAAGTGGGCGGTGCCATACGCCCATTGTCCCAAAATTTTTACTTATTTTCTATTCTGCCGTCATAAGTTCAAACTCATCTACCAGTTTCGTCGCTTTATAGCTGTCTTTTGTAATGAATTATCGCACTTTTTCCGTTTTTTCGAAATTTTCGATATCGAAAAAGTGGCGTGGTTATAGTCCGATATTCGTTTCATTTTAAATAGCGATCTGAGATGTGTATTTCTAGGAACCTGCATACCAAATTTTCATCAGATACCTCAAATTTACTCAGTTATCGTGTTGAAGGACGACGGTGACGAGGACGGACGGACGGACATGGCGCAATCCAATTTTTTTCGATCCTGATTATTTTGATATATAGAAGTCTGATATCGATCTCGATTCCTTATATGAGTGTGACAACCCACCGGTTATCCATAATCCACACTTACGATACTCTGTGAGTCTGCTCAACTGAGTATAATTTGTTTTTTTGTGTTATGTTAAATTGATCGACGCAAAACAAGCCAATCACAAGAAATAGCATATCGCGTGGTAACAATCGAACTAACATGAAACTATGTATGAACGGCAGAGAGAAAAGTATTAACTAGTGAAACCAGCTCGTGTCTATTGTTATCATCTATTCATGGCGTGTGACTGTATATATTGGACTGTGGAGGTGATTGCAAGTTTTATCTATCGAATGTATGTTACATTCAAGCGACATTGCTGCATAGAAGAATTCAAGTTTACGTTTTTACAGGCGCCACAACAAAATACCAGCCATGTCTCTTTGAATGTACATCCTTCCTGATAGATAAAACTTGCAATCACCTCCACAGTTCCATATATACAGTCATTCTGCCATGAGTAGATGATGACAATGACACGAGCTGGTTTCACTAGTTAATACTTTTCTCTTCTGCCGATTCATACATAGTTTCATGTTAGTTCGATGTTACCAGCGATATGCTATTTCTTGTGATTGGCTTGTTTGCGTCGAATGCAATTAACATAAACTAAAAAAACATAATTATACTCAGTTGAGCAAGCTCACAGAGTATATACAGTTTGATTGGATACGGTTGGTGTACATATATAAAGGAATGGAGATAGATATAGACTTCTATATATCCAAATAATCATGATCGAAAAAAATTTGATTGCGCCATGTCCGTCCGTCCGTCGTCCGTCCGTACGTCCGTTAACACGATAACTGAGTAAATTTTGAGGTATCTTGATGAAATTTGGTATGCAGGTTCCTGAGTACACATCTCAGATCGCTATTTAAAATGAAACGATATCGGACTATAACCACGCCCACTTTTTCGATATCGAAATTTCGAAAAACCGAAAAAGTGCGATAATTCATTACAAAAGACAGCTAAAGCGACGAAACTTGGTAGATGAGTTGAACTTATGACGCAGAATAGAAAATTATAAAATTTTGGACAAGTGGAGCGTGGCACCGCCCACTTTTAAAAGAAGGTAAAAAATTTGTTTAAAGTAAAATTTTAACAAAAATTTAATATCTTTACAGTATATAAGTAAATTATGTCACATTCACTCCAGTAATGATATGGTGCAACAAATACACAAATAAAAGAAAATTTCAAAATGGGCGTGTCTCCGCCCTTTTCATTTAATTTGTCTAGGATACTTTTAACGCCATAAGTCGAACAAAATTAACCAATCCTTTTGAAATTTGTAGGGGCATAGATTTTATGACATAACTGTTTTTTCTGTGTAAAATGGCGAAATCGGTGTGATGCCACGCCCAGTTTTTATACACAGGCGTCCGTCTGTCCCTCCGCATGGCCGTTAACACGATAACTTGGGCAAAAATCGACCTATCTTTAATGAACTTAGTTCACGTGCTTACTTGAACTCGACTTTATCTTGGTATGAAAATGAACGAATCCGACTATGACCACGCCCACTTTTTCGATATCGAAAATTACGAAAATGAAACAAATGCCATAATCTATACAAAATACGAAAAAAAACATGAAAATGGTAAGGTAATTGGATTGTTTTATTGACGCGAAATATAACTTTAGAAAAACTTTATAAAATGGTTGTGACACCTACCATATTAAGTAGAAGAAAATGAAAAAGTTCTACAGGGCGAAATAAAAACCTAAAATCTTGGCAGGTATTACATATATAAATAAATTAGCTGTATCCAACAGATGATGTTCTGGGTCACCCTGGTCCACATTTTGGTCGATATCTGGAAAAACGCCTTCACACCACTCCCTTTTAAAACTCTCATTAATACCTTTAATTTGATACCCATATCGTACAAACTCCTTCTAGAGTCCACCCTGGTTTCCACACTTTATGGCGATATCTCGAAAAGGCGTGCACCTATAGAAACTAAGCCCCACGCCCTTTTAAATACTCCTTAACACCTTTCATTTGATACCCATATCGTAAAAACATATTCTAAAGTACACCCCTGCTCCACCTTTATGGCGATATCTCGAAAAGGCGAACACCTATAGAACGAAGGCCCACTCCATTTTAAAATACTCATTAACACCTTTCTTTTGATACCCATATTGTACAAACAAATTCTAGGTCACCCCTGCTCCCCTTTATGGCGATATCTCGAAACGGCGTCCACATATGGAACTAAGGATTACTCCCTTTTAAAATACTCATAAACACCTTTCTTTTGATACCCATATTGTACAAACAAATTCTAGGGTTTACCCCTGGTCCCACCTTTATGGCGATATATCGAAACCGCGTCCACCTATGGACTAAGGATTACTCCCTTTTAAAATACTCATTAGCACCCTTTCATTTGATACCCATATCGGCAAACGCGTCTATAGTCACCCCTGGTCCACCTTTATGGCGATATCTCGAAAAGGCGACCACCTATACAACAACCACCACTCTCCCTTTTAAAACCCTTATTAATACCTTTAATTTGATACCCATATCGTACAAACATATTCTAGAGTCACCCCTGGTCCACCTTTAGGGCGATATTTCGAAACGGCGTCCACCTATAGAACTAAAGGCACACTCCCTTTTAAAATACTCATTAACACCTTTCGTTTGATGCCATATTGTACAAACAAATTCTAGGGTTACCCCTGGTCCACCTTATGGCGATATCTCGAAACGGCGTCCACCTATGGAACTAAGGATTACTCCCTTTTAAAATACTCATTAACACCTTTCTTTTTGATACCCATATTGTACAAACCAATTCTAGGGTCACCCCTGGTCCACCTTTGTGGCGATATCTCGAAATGGCGTCCACCTATGGAACTAAGGATTACTCCCTTTTAAATACTCATTAACACCTTTCATTTGAAACCCATATCGTACAAACGCATTCTAGAGTCAACCCTGATCCACCTTTATGGCTATATCCCTAAATGGCATCCACCTATAGAACTATGGCCCACTCCCTCATAAATACTCTTTAAACGCCTTTCATTTGATACACATTCCAGGTTTCCCTCGGTTCATTTTCCTACATGGTTTATTTCCCTTATGTTGTCACCATAGCTCTCAACTGAGTATGTAATGTTCGGTTACCCCCGAACTTAACCTTCCTTACTTGTTTTTTATACTCGTTGAGCAGAGCTCACAGAGTATATTAACTTTGATTGGATAACGGTTGGTTGTACAGGTATAAAGGAATCGAGATAGATATAGACTTCCATATATCAAAATCATCAGTATCGAAAAAAATTTGATTGAGCCATGCCCGTCCGTCCGTCCGTCCGTCCGTTAACACGATAACTTGAGTGAATTTTGAGTTATCTTGATGAAATTTGGTATGTAGGTTCCTGGGCACTCATCTCAGATCGCTATTTAAAATGAACGATATCGGACTATAACCACGCCCACTTTTTTCGATATCGAAAATTTCGAAAACTCGAAAAGTGCGATAATTCATTACCAAAGATGGACAAAACGATGAAACTTGGTAGTTGAGTTGAACTTATGACGCAGAATAGAAAATTAGTAAAATTTTGGACAATGCGCGTGGCACCGCCCACTTTTAAAAGAAGGTATTTAGAAGTTTTTGCAAGCTGTAATTTGGCAGCCGTTGAAGATATCATGATGAAATTTGGCAGGAACGTTACTCCTATTACTATATGTATGCTAATAAAAATTAGCCAATCGAAGAACGACCACGCCCCCTTTTAAAAAAAATTTTTTAAGTCAATTTAAAAAACAAAGATACTATCTTACAGTATATAAGTAATTATGTCACATTCAACACTCCAGTATGATATGGTGCAACAAAATACAAAAATAAAAGAAATTTCAAATGGCGTGGCAAGGCCACGCCTTTTAAAAACTCATTAACACTTTCCTGATACCCATATCGTACAAACAATTCTAGCGTCACCTCTGGTCCACCTTTACGGCGCACAGTGTTTCGTGTAGAACAAGCTAGCTGGACAAAATTATTTTATGAGATTTTCCGTTTCATATGCAGTCATTTATTACAACTACGTAATTTTTTTCAGCCATATGTTCTTTTTTTTATTTTTTTCCAAAATTTTACTTCATATGCATACATTTGCTTATTTCATATACAGTACTCATGTGAATAAGTGACATAGATCCAAAAAATTTAAAGGACTTAAAAATATTACTTTATTGTACTTAAATTGAATGGAATACAAATCTCAATACTCTAAAAAATTCTAAAAATTCGGAAAAAAAAATTAAAATTTTTATGAAAATTCGTTCGAATTTTTTAAATATAATTTAGTTTTTGTTATAGATCTTGACAAATTTTCTTATGGGAATTAGTTAAAATAATTTGCGAAAGCGAAAATTGTAAGAATTATCCAAAAAGGGGTGTCTACTTATTTATGTGAGTGACTGTACATATGTACATACATATTTTTATAGTACCAGTCAGGAATGTAATAGTGAATTACAATAATAATAATAACAATGTAAATAATTAAATTAATTATGTTAAAATTACTTATTACAAAAAACTTAAAAGTAAAGTATCATACAAAGTAGAAAAGACAATAGATTTAAATTGAATAAAACCTGATCCAACAAAAAGTTATAGTGTAGGTTATCTTTATAATTATGTTATTATTCGCTATCATCACTTTCATTGGATGAGTCACTTGTGGAATAGTCATGAACATCAACAACACTACTGTGAAAGCTTGAAACAACTGGGGTATTTATTGACTCCTCAACATTATCGGGGGACAGTAAATTTAAGACTTCTGAAGTCAGACTTTTAAATTTTTTCTTAGGTATCTCCCTAAAACTGTTAACTAAAGGATCCGATGTTATAAGCAACATATTCATAAGATCTCTATTCGTGGCTTCACGCGTCTGCTTTTGTACGTTATAATCCCTGAATCGTCTCAAATCTTTGTTACGGGCTTCCTGTGCTTCCTCAGAAAGTTGACCATAGGTAAAATTGCTGATTTTATAATTTCAGTACTATGCACTAAGAATTTATGAACTGTAACAGGCATATTAAACCATGGATAGAGATCTATGTATAGTTTTTTAGTCTCGACCGCAAATTTTTCAAATCTTTGGATATTTATATTGTACCCAGATGCTAATGCGCGAAGGAGAGTGTCGAATCTTTTGATGAGCGTTACATTCAATCCCGTAATCTCAGCACTAGCCTTAGAATTTTCGAAAACCTACGAGCAGTGTTGCCGTCATTGGTATTGCCGAAACCTGGTTTTGGTTTATCTTCATCAATCCATTGTATGTACCTGCTTTTATGCCTGTGACGGTGCGGTAGGTTGTGGCAGGTTGAAGTCAGTGATCTTCGCCTTTTTGCTTTTGGTGTGCTCTTGCGGACCTTGCGCGTTTATTTTTGTGTGTTTATGGCTACGTGTTTATTCCCTGTACCTGGGGATTGGTTTTGCCGTTTGTAGATCAGCTTTAAAGGTTCAAATATCTCGTCGGAGCTGGTACGTACATACATCCTATTTTATATGTAGAGATAACTAAATCTACAAAAAAAATTTAAAATAGATGTGCAAAGAATTCGCAATGGTTTTTTCTTCGGACTATTAGAGAATACTTGCGACTATAACATATGTAAAATTTAGCCCGGATGTCGGCGGATGTATGTAACTTGTTTGTCCCTAAAGTTAAAAATATAGAGAAAAAATACCTTTTCTTCTCGGAATGTTAAATATATTGAAAATACTCTAATTGCGAAAGAATTACTATTAAAAAATTTTACTTACCTTCGAGCTTAGAATCCATCAAAAAAATTATATAAAAGTGTTAACTTAAAAGAAATATGAAGCTTAATATTCAACAAGAATTTTGCAAATTAATCAATGCATTTTACGGCCACTCCTGCCTTCTTACTTCAATACTCAATATATATGAGAAAAAATATCAAAAAAAGCAAAATCCCGTTATTTTGTTTGTTTTCTTTCATTTCTCATTACACTTTTCTGGATAAGAACTTGTTTTTGTCCAGCTAGCTTGTTCTACACGAAACACTGTGCGGCGATATCTCGAAAAGACGTCCACCTATAGAACTAGGACCCACGTCCTTTTAAAATACTCATTAACACCTTTCATTTGATACCCATATCGTACAAACAAATTCTAGAGTAACCCCTGGTCCACCTTTATGGCGATATCTCGAAAAGGCGTCCACCTATAGAACTAAGGCCCACACCCTTTTAAAATACTCATTAACACCTTTCATTTGATACCCATATCGTACAAACAAATTCTAGAGTCACCCCTGGTCCACCTTTATAACGATATCTCGAAAAGGCGTCCACCTATAGAACTAAGGCCCACGCCCTTTTAAAAAACTCATTAACACCTTTCATTGGATACCCATATCGTACAAACAAATTCTAGCGTCACCTCTGGTCCACCTTACGGCGATATCTCGAAAAGGCGTGCACTATAGAACTAGGCCCACGCCCTTTTAAAATACTCATTAACACCTTTCATTTGATACCCATATCGTACAAACAAATTCTAGAGTCACCCCTGGTCCACCTTTATAACGATATCTCGAAAAGGCGTCCACCTATAGAACTAAGGCCCACGCCCTTTTAAAAACTCATTAACACCTTTTCATTTGATACCCATATCGTACAAACAAATTCTAGAGTAACCCCTGGTCCACCTTTATGCGATATCTCGAAAAGGCGTCCACCTATAGAACTAAGGCCCACACCCTTTTAAAATACTCATTAACACCTTTCATTTGATACCCATATCGTACAAACAAATTCTAGAGTCACCCCTGGTCCACCTTTATAACGATATCTCGAAAAGGCGTCCACCTATAGAACTAAGGCCCACGCCCTTTTAAAAAACTCATTAACACCTTTCATTGGATACCCATATCGTACAAACAAATTCTAGATTCACTCCTGGTCCACCTTTATGGCGATATCCTTAATGGCGTCCACCTATAGAACTATGCCCCACTCCCTCTTAAAATACTCTTTAATACCTTCCATTTGATACACATGTCATACAAACACATTCCAGGGTTACCCTAGGTTCATTTTCCTACATAGTGATTTTCCTTATTTTGTCTCCATAGCTCTCAACTGAGTATGTAATGTCCGGTTACACCCGAACTTAGCCTTCCTTACTTGTTTTTATTTAATTTAACATTTTTCAATTTCATTTATTTAGTTTATTTATTTTTTTAATGTTTTATTAATTTTTGTTATTGATATTAGAGAAAAATGCAAAGTTTATAAAAGGCGATGGTTACTAGGACATGTTTCTGAATTTCACTTCTTCATCAGCTAGCTTCTCGGGAGCTGAGTATTGAACTCGAAATCTCCAACATTCATACTTTATACTAGTGTAAGTGTAGATGCCTCTATCCACTCAGCCATATGAATTCCCCGCTGCTCGCTTTGCAATTGGTCTCTAAGTGTTGCCTTTTTGTTGCTACTCCTCTTTTCACCATTTAGGTACATACTAATTCTATATGCTTTTTAATACTAATTGTGTGGAATTAATAGTTATAGGCGCGCTGCAAGAGTACTGCTTATAAATGCACTGCTAAAAGCCCAATGTTACTAAGCTCTTGTTTGGCGACCCCACCAAAGTACCTGTCAGGAATCTATTTCTTAAACAACATGTTTTCATTTCTTTACAGGACTCACACAGAAGCACCGAGCAAGCAAGCACAGTTTGACACATATCTTTCGGGTTATCATTCCGTTTTGGGTGTTGATTTCAACAACTCGAAATTTTTCCGGTCCCAGTTGTAAAGTGGTACGCGCCCCACGCCATTCGTTGGGAGGTAGTAAATCATCCTTTACCACGATTCAAATCCAACTTGAGTACTGCGTTCACGGCATTTCCGTTTGTATCGCTTGTGCACTTTGTGTTTTTGCCATTTATTGACCAAATATGGTCCGCGGTTAAGATAAATGTGATGCGCCCCGAAAGAAATGCCTTGGGGTTAAAACTAGGGCATCCATTAGATCTAAAGGCATAGAGGAGAGCGGCCAGACGTTGAGGACCGCCTCTATGCGCACTAAAAGGCTAGTGATCTCTTCAAGCGAGAATTCTGGTTCCGTGCCACACTGGTAAAATGTTTTTTAATGTGTAGAGCGTGATGGCGGGATGAATTTCCACGAGAATCTGTTAATTGTATATATCTCTGGGATATCTGTAGCGACTTCTTTGAGGAATGTGGCGACTTGCAGTTGAAATGCGCGTTTTGCACTAACGAACGACATCCGTTGTCAGAAAATATCTGTGGGGTAGGCAACGGGGGCCAGTAAATCGGAAAAAGGCTGCGTTGAAGGCATTTGTAGTAAGATCCAAGCACACTTCTTTGTAGAAACCAACAAACATAAGCCTTTGCATACAGGGCTCGACGAAGTGTGGAAACTGTTTACCAAAATTGGCCCCACGAAGTCGACTCTGTTGTGTAGAAAGGAAATGAATAGGTTAATCTCACGGCGGCAAGGCTTCCATTATTTGCGTTCTCATCTGCTGTTTATAGATGGTGCATGTTTGACCTTTTCCCCTTCTGCTTCAAACTCGAAAGTATTACTCTTGTTGTAACCATATCGACCATAAGCTGTTTTCCGGCATATATCAGATTCTAATGGAGGAAGTCCAACAGGAGAGCGAAAATGAGATTTTTCGGGAGTAATAATTGGGTACCGCTCACTGTAACGATAGGTGGCATACGCTAGTCAACCATTACTTGCATTTTCCTGAATTATCAGCATGAGACGTAATTTCAAATTGGTGCGCTTTTTGTTATGGGCTTCGACGCTTAAAGAAGCGCTATCAGTATCTCCATAATAATTCGGTGGGTTTGGATGATGATTTTCACCTTCGTATCTTTCACTTCGTTTTGGATGAGATTGACAGTGGCTGGAACATTTCATTTTCGTGCTTGTCAAGAACAGACGAAAAACGTCGAGTATAACTCTTTTCCTCCTCCAGGGTGTGGAAGCCCCGACGTGACGTTTTTCCAGGGACCTGAGTGATGAGAATTATATTTTGGGTCTCGACATTCAAATAATACTCAGAAAAACTTATTGTTTAGGCCCTTAGACATTATTCTGTATGCGAACGACAGCTCAGATGAACGAATCGTACGTTAGCGATTTCGTGCAGCAATGGTATTCTTAGAAGGGAAGGGAAATCAATTGTTGCTATCGTTAACGTAATATTCGCCACTGATGCGAACGACGTTCGTTTCGTAATACCAATGAGGCCCCCTCATATTATAACGAATAATCCTGAATCATCACAATCATAATCGTTGTACTGTTATATCGTTTTGGGTAGCGTTAAGCATCTAAAGCTTAAGAAATTTCCAAAAATCGGTGTATAACTAACTCATCACGATTTGTAATATAGTAGTTTGAAAGTGTTCGACGAATTCTTAACAGCACAATTTTTATTCGATCACGATACTAAGTTTGAGCCAGTGAATGTTGTTAAAATTGTTTGGTATTTGATAAATGAAGATTCGATGACCACGACCACGACAACAACGACAACGATGATGACTTTGTTCACATCTCGCCTGTAAAAATGAGTTGGCTTACATAGCGCGGGGAACAGTTGTGACTTGAAAATGCTACATTACTTTAATCTTGTATAACTAAAACTACAGTAGATTTACAAAAGTAGGAAATGTGATCTCTATTTATTTTCATTCAGTGTACGCGTATCTAAATGAATTCAAATGACTAATTGCAATCCAATAATTCAAATTATTTAGTTGCACAGTGAATTTTATTTATTTGATTATTTTTAAGTTTAGATTACTTTAAACTTATTTTTCAAATAATTAAGATCGCCATTTTTCGGATTACTAAATTTATTAGTTTTGGTCTTGAATTTATTCATATGCAATCTTTTGTCCGCGACTCCAGCCTGTAAAATGAAAATAAAGCATAAGATGGTTGCAATATAGTCCCGATATGATCCCGTAAACAGTCCAGAAATAATCTTGAAACAGTCCGCGGAAAGATCCAGAAATATAGCGCAAGCAATCGTGAAATAATCTGGAGATAAAGCTCTGAATTTTTTCATAGATGTTTGTGAAGGATCCAAAATTATACAAAAAACAAGATTATACAAAATGACCTGGTGATAATAGATAGACTTGAAATCATCTTAAAATCTAGTCACAAAAAAATTGTGAAAATATTTCGAAATAGTCAAAAAATCGTCCAGTATAATCAAAAAGTTCTGAAATATCGAAGATAGTCCCGAAACTATCCCGAAATAATTCCAGATTTAAGTTATTCCAAAAACTTCCACTTTTCCACGATTGTTCAGACAAAGTCGATATGAAACAAATCACCCTTAAACTGTCCCGAAATAATATTGAAATAGTGCCGAAGAAAACCCAAAAAGAATTTCGAAATGGTCCAGACATAATAAAGAAATAGTGCCGAAACGATCACAGCAGAATTCGAAAGGCTCTAATATTCCTGAAATCATGGCGAATGACTCCGAAAGCAACTTGAAAATTACACCCCAATAATCTGGAGAAAGACGTGAAATGATCTCGAAAATACTCCCGACAGGATTTTGTAACTGTCCCGAAAAGTCATTTTTTCAAAATTGTTTAAACGAAGTCTACATATATAAAGCATGAACTGTATATTATAATTGGTAAGACCATATCCCCAAACAGACCAAAATGTCTTAAAAGAATCTTGAATTAAGCGGAAAGAGGTCCCTAAAACAATGCCGAAAATCTTAAAAATTATTCCTAGCACAATACCGAAACGCCAAATAGTCCAAAGCTATCCCGAGAATCATACTGATACGGTCCTATTTTAGCCGCAAAATGGTACCCAAACAACCCGGAGAAGTCGTGAAATGATCCGCAGATAGCATCGACTGTGATCCCGGAATGTTCATGAAACTATCCATATAACTATGGCGAAAGTGCCTATTTTTCCAAAGTTGTTAAGCACAAAATCCATACGACTCGATGAACGCACACATACACGTAAATATATTACTGGATGTGACAGTGCGGGCATGTTGGAAAACATAACGATGGGACTCCTTCCAGACTGTTTGCTATCTGTGTACACCTCGTCCAGCTATTCGATTACTGATATCACCTGATTAAAATGTAAGTGGTCATAGGCGCCTTTTCAGTCACTCAATGACACCTACGAAGCCTCAACACTCGACGGCCTCTCATAAAAGTGAATCTAGTTTCTCGGCCGGCATACTGTATCATCACAACACTACATAGGTTATGTACGCACGTTATTTTTTCAAAAGACTGGTAGCGTTTGAATGTGTTTATAAGTGGTAAAAAACATATAAAACTAGTTGTCTGAAACTTATAGTCGTCGTTTTGCGGTATAATATTACTGGAGCGCTACAGCAGTAAAATTATTGTCATTGCCCGCAACGATGCCACATACATATGTATATATGTACATAGAGTACGTTTAACCCACTCGGCATGAAGTGGAATGCTGAAGCCTTACTGTAATTAGTTTTTGTCCAAGTATTGACTGCACCGGGAATGTAGGGAACACTTGTCGGTGAGAATCTGCGGATGGTTCTTTAGTGGCGTCTCTCAGCTGATCTCGAAAGTAATACTCTACATGTCCTTCTTTGTTTTATCGATTATTTTGAAAGAGTAGAATAATAGTATGTACACTCTGGTTTCGGCGTGCCATCTTTGCAGTGCTATTATTCGTTCCCGAGTGAGGATAGTCGAGTTGGCCTCGGGGCGGAGACTGACGCTTAATACAGCCTCTATTGCGCAGTCTGTCGTAGCTAGAGCCGTCCATTAGAGACGCCCAGGCATAAGAGAAACACATTCTAAGAAAAGAAGTAAACGAGGCTGTCTGTGGCTTACTTTTCGAACTAGACGGCTGACACATAAACGGATGAATTGAATATTTAGCTACACGATCAGTTGTATGGGATACATATTATATATACGACCGATCTGCCTTTTTTTGCACACAATAATGTATTTGGTGTATATTACAGCTTCTAGCTGTTACCCTGAGAACAATAAAAGCAAAAGGAAAATCCCGTACTTCACTGTAGAAATACGGAACTGTATGGAGATCTATGCTATAGTGGTCCGATTCGACCGGATTCACAACTAATAATCGGACGACCCTAAAATAGTAGCGCTCACAAAATCATGACTAAATCAACATCAGCCTGGTCATCTGGATCCATCTCAGTATCGCTTATGTGTGTAAGCGTCCATCCTCTCACCTTAACGACATGTATAAAATAGAATCGCCCGAAAACCGTAATATCAACATTTGCATTTTCATGAAAGAGCTATCATTCCGCATGGATGCGAGCAAAGTCGTGACAAGCGAGGAGGACCTAATGATGTTGACAGATTCAGATAACTCCTGAACTATTTTTCTCGCCCAGATTTTTATTACTGACAGCCAGAGGCCTAAAACGTTGGATGTTTGGTCATCACCATCGTCTGGTAACTGGTCGGCTAGTACCCGACTTGTTATGTCGATTGTTACCAGCAACGTCCCGGATCTCTGCATCCGCAAGCGACCATCAGCACCGATACACGGGAGCCTTGCGGAGCAGTGTAACCTTAATATAGAACAACACAACAGTACACTGACGTCAGTCATCGCAAATAAGAAATTATTAGCTATGCGCATTATTGATTATTTAATGTGTAGATCCCTCCAATATGGAGTGCTATTAAATTCACAATGCCTCCACATCATTATAGAACGGTATGTAATAGTGTTTGCGGTGTCAATGTTATAAGCATCTCTCTCATTAGTGCCAGTATGTTATAGGCACAGATGCCCAGAGTGCAAGCCAGAGTTTTCAAGCGCCTCTCTGTATGGCACATAAAAGTCGTCAACTGCCTACTTGCTGCATATATGACAGCATACTACAACAACAAGACATGGTTGTAGATACCGACTAGTCAGTCGAATCCACTAGTAGTATATCTATCTTAGACTGTCTGATAGCAAGTACCACTGAGCGGGTAGCTAGAATGCATATAGCGAGAGAGCGCACATAGTCCATTTGGTATACAGGAAAAAGGGATAAGTGATTGTATAGAGCGCAATAATGTCCCTCCTCTTACACTATCAAGCTCGATGTTTCTTTCACGTGTTAGATGGAACTAGTTGAGAAACGAGATAGGTGAGAAGTAAGATGGACTACAGTCATACATGATTAAATCAATCGGTCTAACTACGGTCGGTTTAGCACGACATAGTAGGTACGAAGTTTCGGAGGTTACAGACTTAGGATATCATAGAGGGCATTCCCCGAATACTCATCACAACGATTAGGCTGCTCCGTTGAAAGATACTGATTGGGTAGAACAGACAGTTATTTTCATTGCGAGTTCATACTGGCAATATATTCAGATAGACAAAGGCAGCACTCGATCAACGAGAAAAATCAATAACTAGGACCCACCACCCAATATCAAGCAAGCGTATGCCCTACATATCCCCACGCAACATATGAACCGGTAGAACTCTACAGCGACAACTAACACTCTAAAAAATTTCTCAGGGTTTTAGTGTATGTTTAGAATTTCCTGCCGCTGGCAGACACCATTTACACTAATTGCCTTCAGCTATAGGATCCTTCGCAAATTAGTAAAATGTATGTACATTACCCACAGGCGCAAGGACATTCCACATAACTCCTAAGAACTTCAGACCAAAAAGTATATCGTCCATTTGATTGTCTGTTTGATTGTTCCATACATATGTGAGCGGATTTCTCGGGTTTTACTGAATCAATACCGCGTCATTTCGCATTTTGAGAGGGAGGACAGATCAGCGGAACGCTCTCTGTCGATTAGTTAAGCAACTGTTGAAGGCGTCAATAAAACCTCAATAATTTGCTCTGGAGCGTCTTTACAGAACTACTCATACCTAAAGAAAGAGCATTTAACAATCGTGGTGGAGGCCTTAGAAGTCGCAGAACTGATGGTTGAATTCATTAACATGACTCTTGAACGACTGTCCGCAGCGGAGTGGATGGACAACAAGAGGACAGAAGAAGTATGGCGGAGGGAGTGAAAGCCTAGGAGATGATCCATCATACTTCTTCTGGGTTTTTATGATGTAGTGAAACGGAGATTTTGCAGTTGATGCAGCCTAGCCTGACCTGTGTCACTTCTGCATATCTGGCAAATACCGACCAGCCGTGCCCCGGTTTTGTCATATAGCTATGGACTTTAGAGCCTCTATCTTTGAAAGAATGGTCTGGTTGTGCCGGGCTCACGGATGTAAGAAAGCTAGTAATAATGAGTGTTGGTGGTGGAGTGATTTATCATGTAAGGCGCTCGAGGTTCATGTTGCCCGAGTGCTGTGATAGGCTTCCGCGCCATAGTGTATGTCCACGCGACTTGGGACTACATCGACTGCAATTAAACATTAACCAGTCTTTGTGTCCGTGGTATGCACAGCAAACACCCGGGCCAACGGCTCAGACACCCGAATGTGGCAAGCTACAGAAATGTCGGGATTCTGTTATCCGCCTGTATTTGTTGCTCTTGTCTTCGGATGAGCTTGGCCTGACCAGGTAGAGCAACCACTAAAATTAAGCCAAACTTAACTTATACTACTGTTCAAAACAGAAAAATAATTGAGGCTATTTCGATTTATAAATTGAGTGTGTTCATACAAGTCTCATTTAGCTTACACAATAGTAATTTGATAGCTGGTTGGCTCATCTCTACAGTACAACACATATCATTATGTTGAGACTGTCAAATGTGCGCTGTTGGTATGTAGGTGAAGAGAATGGAATGAAAAGCATAAACTTTGAAATTTTTGTGTGTTGTAAGAAAATGTGTGTTCAGGTTTTGTTGTTGCCCACATTTTGATTTGGCGCATCTCGTTTGTGACAAGCTCCTACTCCAGTGAAATGAAAGCACCTCAAATCAGCTGATGACATGAGCCACATATAGTTCAGTAGAGGGGACCATAGCGAGAAGTGACGTGTTAAATATACTACTCACGTAAACACACTTACAATGTTGCGTTTGCAGTGTTGAAACAATTTCTTTACGGCACATTGTAAATTGGCATTTAATTATTACAATTTATTATCTGACAATTGCGTAATCAATTGCCCAAAGAGTATAAATTGACTGGCCAATTTGGTGTGTGTAGTTTGAGAACCCTAGTATAGACCTCCGCCACTCACGCCACACTCATTGGATTTGTTAATGGTACACTACAGCGGGCTAAGGGCTTCAGAATATTTCATAACGATTGGCACGCCTGTCGTAAAAGGTGCTTGCGAGACCTAGAAGTTTTGACGTGGTCATATCAAATCACGGACCCGAGGTGGTCGGTGACGATGGTCTCTAATTCCGGAAACCTACGGGAGTAGTGGTTATGCACATGTCAAGAAGAAGAAGGATCACAAGTCTAGTCCCGTTTTCAAAGAAGGCGTAGTTCGATTTCACACTCGCAAAATTCTAATTTACAATGTCTCACTAGATGGTACATATCATAACACACCCACTACAGTTCATGTGACATGCTCAGCATCAACATCGCGAAGTGCTTCGAATAAGCAGAATTCGAGTTGTCAGACTATTTTTGTTGTAGTTGTCTGATTATGTGTGCTCGATGTTTTTGCTGCCACGTGACTAATCACAAGTGCAATATACCATAATAATCATCAGCACCAGTAGGCAACAAGCAACAACGAGCGTAGTGGCGGTGCTTGAAAAATCAGAATATTCTCATGCTGCACCACCAGCATAGGATAGGATTGTGGGTGTAGTGTTGTTGTTGTTGCTGGCGATTGACCACTTTCAAGTATCCATCTATGACGAGTGCTGCTACTCAGGGGAGGCCAACAACTTATGTTGGCGCACATCATCTAGCACACCCACACACTGCCAACAGCACCTGTACGCAACGGCGACGATTGCAAATCGAAATTTTTGCGCTCGAATCCATAAATTGCTGCAGTGGTGCGGGGAGCAGCACACTTGCAACTTGAGTAACCTCGAGCCTATGGTACACGATCTCGTTCTATGGGCCAAGGAATCAACATGTAGTGAAGGATGCTTCACACGATATTGGCTTGATGATTTAATATTTTTATATTTTATAAATGTTTTTTCTACACGTATTAACAACACAAATTATACCAACACTATGCAAAACAAGTAGGAAGGTTAAGTTCGGGTGTACCGAACATTACATACTCAGTTGAGAGCTATGGTGACAACATAAGGGAAAATAACCATGTAGGAAAATGAACCGAGGGAAACCGTGGAATGTGTTTGTATGACATGTGTATCAAATGAAAGACATTAAAGAGTATTTTATGAGGGAGTGGGCCATAGTTCTATAGGTGGACGCCATTTAGGGATATCGCCATAAAGGTGGATCAGGGTTGACTCTAGAATTTGTTTGTACATATGGGTATCAAATAAAGGTGTAATGAGTATTTTAAAAGGGAGTGGTGGTAGTTGTATAGGTGGACGCCTTTTCGAGATATCGCCATAAAGGTGGACCAGGGGTGACCCTAGAATTTGTTTGTACAATATGGGTATCAAAAGAAAAGGTGTAATGAGTATTTTAAAAGGGAGTGGGCCTTAGTTCCATAGGTGGACGCCGTTTCGAGATATCGCCATAAAGGTGGACCAGGGGTGACTCTAGAATGTGTTTGTACGATATGGGTATCAAATTAAAGGTATTAATGAGGGTTTTAAAAGGGAGTGGTGGTAGTTGTATAGGTGGTCGCCTTTTCGAGATATCGCCATAAAGGTGGACCAGGGGTGACTCTAGAATGCGTTTGTACAATATGGGTATCAAACGAAAGGTGTTAATGAGTATTTTAAAAGGGAGTGGGCCTTAGTTCTATAGGTGGACGCCGTTTCGAAATATCGCCATAAAGGTGGACCAGGGGTGACTCTAGGATGTGTTTGTACGATATGGGTATCAAATTAAAGGTATTAATGAGGGTTTTAAAAGGGAGTGGTGGTAGTTGTATAGGTGGTCGCTTTTCGAGATATCGCCATAAAGGTGGACCAGGGGTGACTCTAGAATGCGTTTGTACAATATGGGTATCAAACGAAAGGTGTTAATGAGTATTTTAAAAGGGAGTGGGCCTTAGTTCTATAGGTGGACGCCGTTTCGAAATATCGCCATAAAGGTGGACCAGGGGTGACTCTAGAATGTGTTTGTACGATATGGGTATCAAATTAAAGGTATTAATGAGGGTTTTAAAAGGGAGTGGTGGTAGTTGTATAGGTGGTCGCCTTTTCGAGATATCGCCATAAAGGTGGACCAGGGGTGACTCTAGAATACGTTTGTACAATATGGGTATCAAACGAAAGGTGTTAATGAGTATTTTAAAAGGGAGTGGGCCTTAGTTCTATAGGTGGACGCCTTTTCGAGATATCGCCATAAAGGTGGACCAGGGGTGACTCTAGAATATGTTTGTACGATATGGGTATCAAATGAAAGGTGTTAATGAGTATTTTAAAAGGGAGTGGGCCTTAGTTCTATAGGTGGACGCCTTTTCGAGATATCGCCATAAAGGTGGACCAGGGTGACTCTAGAATGTGTTTGTACGATATTGGTATCAAATTAAAGGTATTAATGAGAGTTTTAAAAGGGAGTGGTGGTAGTTGTATATGTGAAGGCGTTTTCCAGATATCGACCAAAATGTGGACCAGGGTGACCCAGAACATCATCTGTTGGATACCGCTAATTTATTTATATATGTAATACCTGCAAAGATTTCAAGGGTTTTTTATTTCGCCCTGCAGAACATTTTCATTTTCTTCTACTTAATATGGTAGGTGTCACAACCATTTTACAAAGTTTTTTCCAAAGTTATATTTCGCGTCAATAAACCAATCCAATTACCATGTTTCATCCCTTTTTTCGTATTTGGTATAGAATTATGGCATTTTTTTCATTTTTCGGAATTTTCGATATCGAAAAAGTGGGCGTGGTCATAGTCGGATCTCGTTCATTTTTTACACCAAGATAAAGTGCGTTCAGATAAGTACGTGAACTAAGTTCAGTAAAGATATGTCGATTTTTGCTGTAGTTATCGTGTTAACGGCCATGCGGAAGGACAGACGGACGACCGTGTATAAAAACTGGGCGTGGCTTCAACCGATTTCGCCCATTTTCACAGAAAGCAGTTAACGTCATAAAATCTATGCCCCTACCAAATTTCAAAAGGATTGGTAAATTTTTGTTCGACTTATGGCATTAAAAGTATCCTAGACAAATTAAATGAAAAAGGGCGGAGCCACGCCCATTTTGAAATTTTCTTTTATTTTTGTATTTTGTTGCACCATATCATTACTGGAGTTGAATGTTGACATAATTTACTTATATACTGTAAAGATATTAAATTTTTTGTTAAAATTTTACTTTAAAAAAATTTTTTTTTAAAGTGGGCGTGGTCCTTCTCCGATTTTGCTAATTTTTATTAAGCGTACATATAGTAATAGGAGTAACGTTCCTGCCAAATTTCATCATGATATCTTCAACGACTGCCAAATTACAGCTTGCAAAATTTTAAATTACCTTCTTTTAAAAGTGGGCGGTGCCACGCCCATTGTCCAAAATTTTACTAATTTTCAATTCTGCGTCATAAGTTCAACTCACCTACCAAATTTCATCGCTTTATCTGTCTTTGGTAATGAATTATTGCACTTTTTCGGTTTTTCGAAATTTTCGATATCGAAAAAGTGGGCGTGGTTATAGTCCGATATCGTTCATTTTAAATAGCGATCTGAGATGAGTGCTCAGGAACCTACATACCAAATTTCATCAAGATACCTCAAAATTTACTCAAGTTATCGTGTTAACGGACGGACGGACGGACGGACATGGCTAAATCAAATTTTTTTTCGATCCTGATGATTTTGATATATGGAAGTCTATATCTATCTCGATTCCTTTATACCTGTACAACCAACCGTTATGCAATCAAACTTAATATACTCTGTGAGCTCTGCTCAACTGAGTATAAAAATAAGTTTGATGCGATGCATTTTTATGACCGTGAATTTCAAATTGAAAAATTCATCTTCTTTTTTGGCCACTGCACTTGAATGGATAATGTAAATCCGTTATCTCGACAGAGGAATGGATATGGGCCATTTATAAATTGACGATGTCGACACAGAGACTAATTTCGAAATGTGCGTAAATGAGGCTGAAATTGCTTATCCAATGGGGAATGTAGCATGCATGGGATTTGAATGGAATTGAGAGTGTATGGGTAGGGTAAATTTTGAGTGTTTTTGCCCTCTAAGCATAAGTTTAAGGAACCACTGTTTGAAAAAAAAAACTTTACTTGCTAATATTTACTGTCTGTGTGTTAAAAATAAAACGCGTCGCTAGAACAACAACACATTTTCAATACACAGCATTGTTCTAAATCATTTTTTTTTCTTTTTTTGGTTATTTTTATTTCAACACATTCCACAGCGAAAAGCGCTGCTGTTGATAGACAAACAAATAAAGATGAAAATATTTTAAAAAAAACAAGTAAGGAAGGCTAAGGTTTGGGTGTAACCGAAACATTACCTACTCGCTGAGAGCTTTGGAGACAAAATACGGGAAAATCACCATGTAGGAAAATGAACCTAGGGTAATCCAGGAATGTTTTTTGTGGGCCATAGTTCTATAGTGGATCAAGGGGTGACTCCAGAATTTGTTTGTACGATATGGGCATCAAATGAAAGGGTATTATGAGAATTTTAAAGGGAGTGGTGGGTAGTCGTTATATGGGACGGCGATTTGAGATATCGACCTAAAATGTGGATCAGGTGATCCAGAATATCATCTGTCGGGTACCGCTAATTTATTTATATATGTAATACCACGAACAGTATTCCCTGCCAAGATTCCAAGGGCTTTTGATTTCGCCCTGCAGGAACTTTTTCATTTTATTCTACTTAATATGGTAAAAGGTTTGGGTTGGGGTCCCACCCATTTACAAAGTTTTTCATATTTGGTATAGGAATTATGGCATTTTTTTTTTCTTTTGTCGAAATTTTCGATATCGAAAAATGGGCGTGGTCATAGTCGGATTTCGGCCCACATTTTTTTATACCAAGATAAAGTGAGTTCAGATAGTACGTGAACTAAGTTTAGTAAAGATATATTTCGTTTTGCTCAAGTTATTCGTGTTAACGGGCCGAGGCGAAGACCGACGGCCGACTGTGTATAAAAACTGGGCGGGTTTACCGGTTTCGCGGCATTTTCACAGAAACAGTTAATCTTCATAGAATCTATGCGCCTACCAAATTTCACAAGGATTGTAAATTTTTGTTCGACTTATGCATTAAACAGTATTCTAAGACTAAATTAGATGAAAAGGGCGGAGCGCACGCCCATTTTGGAATATCTTTAGTTTTTGTATTTGTTGCACCCTATCATTACTGGATATGAATGTGTTGCCATAATATACTTTAGATAGTGTCAAAGATATTCCTTTAGTGTAAAATTTTGACTAAAAAAATGTAACAGGGGCGTATTCGTCATCCGAGTTAGCTAAGATTGATAGCACGCATATCGTCATAGCTGTCAAAACGCTCTTGCAAATTTCATCAAGATAGTCTTCAACGACTGCCAAATTACAGCATGCCAAAACTTTTAGATTACCTTCTTTTAAAGTGGCGGTGCCACGCCCGATTGCCCAAAAATTGTACTAATTTCTATTCTGCGGCATAAGGCCGAAACCCACACTACCAAGTTCATCGCTTTATCCGTCTTGGTAATGAATTATCGCACTTTTTCAGGTTTTCGAAATTTTCGATATCGAAAAAGTGGGGCGTGGTATAGTCCGATTTCGTTCATTTTAAATAGCGATCTGAGATCAGTGCCCAGGAACTCACATACCAAATTTCATCAAGATACCTCAAAATTTACTCAAGTTATCGTGTACGGACGACGGAGGACGGACGTGGCTAATAGAATCGCCAGATCATTTTGATATATGAGAAGTCTATATCTATCTCGATTAGTTTATACCTTACGGATTACCGTTATCGAACAAAATTAATATACTCTGTGAGCTCTGCTCAGCTTGAGTATAAATATTTGTGATGCTAGGAAAATTAAAAAAAAAAAAAATTATAAAAACTAAAAAGATGAAAAATGTTAAGGTCCTTTAATTTCATTTTTTGTTTTGTTTTTTAGATTCGTTTTATTCAGTCTATGAACACAAATCTTACAGACTAGATACATAAATATAGCAGCCAAGAAATTTTTAAATAGAATCGTAACATTTACACATAATAGAATAATGTCAATTAAGAAATATTATAACCTGCAATTACGTCACAGACAAACATGAACAGTGCACTGTTCTTCTTATTTCAAGTTGGGATTGTAATTTGATAAGTTTAACCCGAGATGAATAGAAACTTGGAAACGATCAACAAAGTTTAAGGGCATGAGGCAAAGCGAACAAACTTTCTTTGGACTTTTCCAACCCTGGGTTGAATGACTGCCATTTATGAAAACATATTCTAATTTAGAGCGCACCAAAGATATGTACAGGGGCTTTCCTGTATAAGTATCACTAAAATGTTTGCATCTGTGGTGGAAAGATATATTTCTGTAGGGCCTTTGGCAGGACATAGCGATATGGTTATTGAAGGTGAAGTTGGAGTCAAAGGCAACTCTTATCTCAACATATTCGCCGGCCGCTGAAATTTCTCGTATGAGGAATTGGGGTCGGGATGATTTCGAGAATTAAAGCTGTGAAGCACTTTTTCACATTGAGAAAATATTGTTGTACGTCGTCAGTCAACCAGATTGTTAAGGTCGTTTGCAGAAGGTAGGCATCCGAAGGGAATTGATGTCTAAGGAAGATTTTAAGATCGTCAGCTAGAGAAGGAAACTAGAGTTTTTGAAGCAGAAAACAATTCTTTAGCAAAAACGCACAAACATGAGAGGAATAAGAATACTGCTGCCTTGGGTTACTTCCATATGTTGCGACAAACGGTTGGAGACTTGATTATTTTTTCATTTTCACAGACATGACCTTTCGTTAGGTAGGATACTAACCATGGAAGCCATGACAACTCACGCTTATATAGAGGATATGGTGGGAGGCCGAGGTTAGTGACGTAGAGCGTCCGCAACAAGAACCATGTTGGTTGGGTTCAACGATGCTCTTAACGGTTAAAATTGTTTTTTCTTCTTTATAATTGTTACGGATTACTTTGATAGTTTATTTATAATAATTAGTGAATTATAATGAATTGATATACAAATAGTTTTTAATGCAAAGATATTTAATGTTCTTTGTTGTCCGCTCGTGATCACGTTTCGCCTTGTTCAACCGTTTCAACACCAACTTAACTAGCGATGACATTTCTCACTTCGTTGGCGATGGCATAATTTTTTTTTTCGAAAAGTTTTGAACAGCAGTAAGCTTTTCTATATGCCTAAAATTTGAGATCTCATTTTTTGTTTCCGGCTTTAAAAATAGGGAGTTATCGAAGCTTGACTTCCATCTATCAATGAAGATTACCCTGAAGACAGAGATAGGTTAAGGTATATAAAGAGGACACACAGATAAGGGCTGGCATGCTTTAAGAAATAAGCCCGGGAGTAATCACTTGTCGCATTTCAGCGACGGTTTTTCGCTTGGTGAATGATTGAAATAAACAGTAAGGAAGGCTAATTTCGGGTTAAGCGAACATTACTACTCATCTGAGCTTTGGGAGACAAAATAGGGCAAATCACCATGTAGCAAATGAACCTAAGGACTCCTGGAATGAGTTTGTATGACATGGGTATCAAATGAAAGGTATTAAGAATTTTTAAAAGGGAGTGGCCATAGTTCTATAGGGTGGACGTCTTTTTCGAGATATCGCCCATAAGGTGGACCAAGGGTGACTCTAGAAGTGTTTGTTTAC
>JARSSU010022439.1:0-77324 GCA_029619165.1 Eurosta solidaginis | reverse complement strand
ACCTTGTAAATCTCTTCAAAGCCTTTTCTCCCGGGAGTGGGAGTCGAACTCGCACCCCTACGATAGTTGAAATGGTTGTAAACGCATTCAGCTACGTCATGCCTGTTGTGAAGTCTTTCCCAATTGCCTTCTTTTTGCATATTTTAATCTTTTACACATTGCATACTTCGTATGCAATTATGTGTTAAAGCTATGCTTGGTACGGCGGTTTTCAAAGAAACTTTGGTTTTGTTGCTGTTTTCGTTCTATTTATAGAACTACAACGAATTAACCAATTTTGTCTGTTTGTATGATTTTTAATAATCGGGGATTGCCCATATTGCTTTTTTTTTAAATGTATGAAAACATTTATTTGAAGCAATTTTTTTAATTTTATAATTTATTTAATAATTTGGGAAAAATTTAAACAACGTGACATCAGGACGGACAAGGCGACAGCTGTTTCGATTATACCTTGTAAATCTCTTCAAAGCCTTTTCTCCCGGGAGTGGGAGTCGAACTCGCACCCCTACGATAGTTGAAATGGTTGTAAACGCATTCAGCTACGTCATGCCTGTTGTGAAAGTCTTTCCCAATTGCCTTCTTTTTGCATATTTTAATCTTTTACACATTGCATACTTCGTATGCAATTATGTGTTAAAGCTATGCTTGGTACGGCGGTTTTCAAAGAAACTTTGGTTTTGTTGCTGTTTTCGTTCTATTTATAGAACTACAACGAATTAACCAATTTTGTCTGTTTGTATGATTTTTAATAATCGGGGATTGCCCATATTGCTTTTTTTAAATGTATGAAAACATTTATTTGAAGCAATTTTTTTAATTTTATAATTTATTTAATAATTTGGGAAAAATTTAAACAACGTGACATCAGGACGGACAAGGCGACAGCTGTTTCGATTATACCTTGTAAATCTCTTCAAAGCCTTTTCTCCCGGGAGTGGGAGTCGAACTCGCACCCCTACGATAGTTGAAATGGTTGTAAACGCATTCAGCTACGTCATGCCTGTTGTGAAGTCTTTCCCAATTGCCTTCTTTTTGCATATTTTAATCTTTTACACATTGCATACTTCGTATGCAATTATGTGTTAAAGCTATGCTTGGTACGGCGGTTTTCAAAGAAACTTTGGTTTTTGTTGCTGTTTTCGTTCTATTTATAGAACTACAACGAATTAACCAATTTTGTCTGTTTGTATGATTTTTAATAATCGGGGATTGCCCATATTGCTTTTTTTTAAATGTATGAAAACATTTATTTGAAGCAATTTTTTAATTTTATAATTTATTTAATAATTTGGGAAAAATTTAAACAACGTGACATCAGGACGGACAAGGCGACAGCTGTTTCGATTATACCTTGTAAATCTCTTCAAAGCCTTTTCTCCCGGGAGTGGGAGTCGAACTCGCACCCCTACGATAGTTGAAATGGTTGTAAACGCATTCAGCTACGTCATGCCTGTTGTGAAGTCTTTCCCAATTGCCTTCTTTTTGCATATTTTAATCTTTTACACATTGCATACTTCGTATGCAATTATGTGTTAAAGCTATGCTTGGTACGGCGGTTTTCAAAGAAACTTTGGTTTTTGTTGCTGTTTTCGTTCTATTTATAGAACTACAACGAATTAACCAATTTTGTCTGTTTGTATGATTTTTAATAATCGGGGATTGCCCATATTGCTTTTTTTAAATGTATGAAAACATTTATTTGAAGCAATTTTTTAATTTTATAATTTATTTAATAATTTGGGAAAAATTTAAACAACGTGACATCAGGACGGACAAGGCGACAGCTGTTTCGATTATACCTTGTAAATCTCTTCAAAGCCTTTTCTCCCGGGAGTGGGAGTCGAACTCGCACCCCTACGATAGTTGAAATGGTTGTAAACGCATTCAGCTACGTCATGCCTGTTGTGAAGTCTTTCCCAATTGCCTTCTTTTTGCATATTTTAATCTTTTACACATTGCATACTTCGTATGCAATTATGTGTTAAAGCTATGCTTGGTACGGCGGTTTTCAAAGAAACTTTGGTTTTGTTGCTGTTTTCGTTCTATTTATAGAACTACAACGAATTAACCAATTTTGTCTGTTTGTATGATTTTTAATAATCGGGGATTGCCCATATTGCTTTTTTTAAATGTATGAAAACATTTATTTGAAGCAATTTTTTAATTTTATAATTTATTTAATAATTTGGGAAAAATTTAAACAACGTGACATCAGGACGGACAAGGCGACAGCTGTTTCGATTATACCTTGTAAATCTCTTCAAAGCCTTTTCTCCCGGGAGTGGGAGTCGAACTCGCACCCCTACGATAGTTGAAATGGTTGTAAACGCATTCAGCTACGTCATGCCTGTTGTGAAAGTCTTTCCCAATTGCCTTCTTTTTGCATATTTTAATCTTTTACACATTGCATACTTCGTATGCAATTATGTGTTAAAGCTATGCTTGGTACGGCGGTTTTCAAAGAAACTTTGGTTTTTGTTGCTGTTTTCGTTCTATTTATAGAACTACAACGAATTAACCAATTTTGTCTGTTTGTATGATTTTTAATAATCGGGGATTGCCCATATTGCTTTTTTTTTAAATGTATGAAAACATTTATTTGAAGCAATTTTTTAATTTTATAATTTATTTAATAATTTGGGAAAAATTTAAACAACGTGACATCAGGACGGACAAGGCGACAGCTGTTTCGATTATACCTTGTAAATCTCTTCAAAGCCTTTTCTCCCGGGAGTGGGAGTCGAACTCGCACCCCTACGATAGTTGAAATGGTTGTAAACGCATTCAGCTACGTCATGCCTGTTGTGAAGTCTTTCCCAATTGCCTTCTTTTTGCATATTTTAATCTTTTACACATTGCATACTTCGTATGCAATTATGTGTTAAAGCTATGCTTGGTACGGCGGTTTTCAAAGAAACTTTGGTTTTTGTTGCTGTTTTCGTTCTATTTATAGAACTACAACGAATTAACCAATTTTGTCTGTTTGTATGATTTTTAATAATCGGGGATTGCCCATATTGCTTTTTTTTTAAATGTATGAAAACATTTATTTGAAGCAATTTTTTAATTTTATAATTTATTTAATAATTTGGGAAAAATTTAAACAACGTGACATCAGGACGGACAAGGCGACAGCTGTTTCGATTATACCTTGTAAATCTCTTCAAAGCCTTTTCTCCCGGGAGTGGGAGTCGAACTCGCACCCCTACGATAGTTGAAATGGTTGTAAACGCATTCAGCTACGTCATGCCTGTTGTAAAGTCTTTCCCAATTGCCTTCTTTTTGCATATTTTAATCTTTTACACATTGCATACTTCGTATGCAATTATGTGTTAAAGCTATGCTTGGTACGGCGGTTTTCAAAGAAACTTTGGTTTTGTTGCTGTTTTCGTTCTATTTATAGAACTACAACGAATTAACCAATTTTGTCTGTTTGTATGATTTTAATAATCGGGGATTGCCCATATTGCTTTTTTTTTAAATGTATGAAAACATTTATTTGAAGCAATTTTTTAATTTTATAATTTATTTAATAATTTGGGAAAAATTTAAACAACGTGACATTTTTTATTAAAATATTTATTTATAAACAAGCAAACAATTGAATGACTTACGGAACTATGCAGTAAATAAAACGCTTAATTGATAATGGAAATGTACCAACACTTTACGTGGAAAACCGATATTACACTTCCACATTTTCCGTGTACGTTGGTGACAATGTCCGCATCGTCGCTGGGAACAGTCCATTTCTTTGTGTTCTTCGGCTTCACCGGCAGACTATACGTCACTCCTACCATAGTTTCATCAATGGCAATATATGATGTACCTGCTTTTCAAAATTCCTACAGAAATTTCGTTAAATTTTGTGAAATACTTGCGAACTCTCGCAAATTTATCGTTGGGCGGTAAAGAGGTACTGTCACAAAGATGAAGATATTGCTGAATCTCCAAAAAATCTATTTCGCCGTATGCTTGCAGATACCAGCGTATTGTTGGTGTCACTACTCACTTCCCAGAACAATCTCAAATCGCATCCGGTAAATAGCAATATTGTAATGTATACTCTTACGTCTTCGGATTTTACATTGAGAAGGTGATTTCTCTGTAAAGCATACATATTGCTCATATCTGTAATGAGTTTTATGATTTCATCACTATACAGCAATTCGAAACACTCAACAGCAGTCATGTTTTGCTGGAAGTTTATAAAAAAATCTTCATCACAGTCGCCTTTGCCGCACGAAGTAAAAGAAGTGGTGGTCTGCCAGTTTTTTACCGTGATTTCTTTTTTCCCCTTTTTCGGTGCCGGAACGTCGTTTTCTTCTCCCTCATCCTCCTGGTATTTTTTTCCAGATACACGATGTATATTTATATTTCTACTTGAGACTGAAGTATGCGACTAGGAAGATGGAGAAATATCAGCATCGTTTTCGTCACCGCTGTCTTCGTCTGTTAAGCGCCATCATCAGGAGGAAATATAATAATATCACCTGGGTCTTCTTCGGCATTCAACTCTTCGATAATTTCATCCAAGGTCAATCTACGAGACGAAAACAAGCACTAAAATCTCACTTCCACAAGTACAATAAACAATAAAAAATGGTCATACAATGCCCAGTGTCACCCCCAGGTGACACCACATATTTTGAGCAATGTAATAAACATAGTATGCATTGTTTTTATACCATAATGCATGTATAATATACTTTATCTATTTATATAAGAAAAAAATTAATATTTACGGTCTGGGCATTTTTATAACAATTTATATCGTAACAAATCACAAAAAGCAAGAAAACTCCAAGTTCGCGCGAAACAAGTTAACGGTTTTGACAGATAACGCATAGCTAGTGTTGACGTAAATTTTTATTAGAAACTACAAAGCGCCCTCTACATTTCAATAATATTAGGATCACAAACCGAATTGCCAGCTGGTCGAAAAAACGCTTAACCCTAGGACTTATACCCAAGTACAGGTGTGGCCAGTAGCTACTTTGGAGTGATGTAGCTCCTAAATCGCTAAAGATATTGACTTGAAATTTGGTCTAGGAAAACGAAGTAAACCTACGTCGATTGGTGTCTTATTTGTCATGCTGGGTCCATGCATTGATGAGATATAAGCTTTCAAAGTTGACACCTACGACTTATTATACCCGGGTACAGGTGTGACCAGTAGCTTTTTTTCTCGGTTTTTCTCATTTTTTGAAGTAAAAAAATTTTTATTTATTATTTTCTTTATAAAATATTATTTTATTGATTATTTCTTATAACTAAATATGCAAACAAATTTAAATTATTCAATTGTCTTCATTAATTTCACAAATATTATATGTAAATGTATTTGAAGAATGCTGTATGCATTTTGGGCGCTGACATATTCTGCACACGTTACGCGTTCGTCTTCTGTGTTGGTCATGGATGTAGCAGAGAAAACAGCTTCCAACTTGCTGTTTCTTTGGTTTTGCACCAGCAGCTGCAGACGTTGATGGCCTATTGTCAGCACTCCCTTGCAAAGGCCGTACTTATGAAACTCGCGACTGCAATTTTTGTGTTGAAGTTCCGCATCACTTGCTGATTCACCGACCGCTCTTCAATTATGGGCATAGACAGTTCCTTGGCGAGCTGGCGAAGAAATCTCTTACGTTTCGCATTGGTGCATCTAATGTTGGGATTATTCTCATGATATATGATGTACGCTGCCAATGCCGTCAAATCAATCATATTGAAGAATAGGGAACAACGGCCAACGCTTTGTCATCCTTTGGCAAGTATATTCTCCAAACAATTGGTCCATCACGTCCACTTCTCCTTTTGTCTTGTTAGAAAACTCGATCATTTCTGGTTTGCCGCTTTCGCCAATGTGATCATCGTCATGCATTGATGATAATAATACAACTGCCTTGTTTTTTTTGGCACGTAGGAGCAAATGGATATGTTTGGCCTAAAACCGAATGTACTTGACCTCTCTGCACGATCTTTGTGTGCCAACAACTGCTTTGGTATGTAGGTCTTATTTTTCCGCAGAGTTCCAACTGCCGTCAAATTCATGGATGACAAGCTTTCCAGTAGATTTAGGGATGTAAAAAATTGTCCATTGTTATATTTCGGCCGGTTCCATGAAAGCGGCTTACTAAATCCTTGACCACGCGTTCACCCTGGTTAGTTTCCCGTCCCGTAGGTGCTTGGCCAGTATATATTTGTCCATGCAGTGGATATGCGTTTTGGCATCACATACCCAAAGAGCTGCTCGTCTACCGTTAGATATTCACTTGGCTTATATGACTGCTCAAAGTTGTAGTTCATCATGGTCCACAGCTCGGATATTGGTGCAGCTTTGTCAGTTACCAAACGTTGTGCCCGTGTGTTGCCATCGTCAAACCTTATAAACCGCAGTATGGCCTGAAAGCGGTTAATGCCCATTGACGCACGATATAATGGACAATTTTCCACCGACCACAAGTCCGGCGCACATTCGGCATTGCTGCGGTTAGCGCCAGTCATAATAAGCACTCCAATGAACGCATACATTTCGCTTAAAGTAACCTTCTTCCATGTTTATGGTTCCGCCTCTGGATGTTTTGCGTTTAATTCCGCATATGTAGCTTCTGCTTTTTTGTTGGTGTAGCATACTATAATATCCACCATTTCCAGAGTCATAAAACAATTATATGTATTGACTATAAAACATTTATATGTATAGTAGTTGATCTTGCGGGCCCACTTCGCTGTCGCAAAATATTTTGTTGCCTAGTTTGGTGTGCAAGTCGTGGCTGTGAGCTCCATATGGTACTATCACGTGCTACGAATTCAGCTGCACGCAAATTAATCTCCTCAGAATCATCTGCAGCATCGGATTCATTGTCAGATTCTTCGTAATCAGCCTCATCTACTTGGGCATTGTCAATTGTGTAATCAGGGTCTTCTACATCCGATTCAACCACGCCATCTGCTACTGCTACTTGTTCGCTTTCATCCCCTTCAGGGTCGGAAAATAATTCATCATCTGAGATTTCGTCAAACAGGTTTTGTATGTACTGCTCTTTTTCAGCGTCAGATAATCTATATAAAAATAATTAATTTTTATTCCATTTATGAAATTATATTTGAGTTATTTGTATTTACCTCATATATTGATTCGAAGACAAATATTCCCATGTTCCTTCTGCTATCCATGTTGTAATATTTTAAATTTTTTCTGACTTGTTATTTTCACAAATATAAATCAACTTCACACTTCAAAAGAACGCTTTATAATGAATATAAACTCGCAAAACTGCCGTTTATATAGCTGCAACCCTTAAGTTTCTGGAAGCATTTCTTACCTACCAGGTAGTTGGATTATATCAAATGTTGTTTGTCAGCAAATTCTAGCGAGGGTACAATATAATGTCTTCTTCTAAATAATTAAGAGTGCGCGAAAAAGGTTGTATTCTAAAAATTCTAACAACAACAGAAATTATTGACTTCTTAGAAATAACTTAGAATGCGCGCAATTCTTAGAACCAGGCTACAAATATATGTTTATAACTACTTAAAATGTTTGTAAGACAGTCAGCTACAACATTGCATTAAAAAAATAACTTGTTTCTCAGAAAAAATGAGAAAAAACGGGTAAAACAGGCTACTGGCCACACCTGTACCCGGTATAAGAAGTCGTAGTAAAAGTTGGGTATAAGTCCTAGGGTTAAAAATCTGTCACCTACAGGTGACACTGGGAATTGACGGGTTAAATACGTTTGAAAGCAAAATCTTTAGCCTCTGATAACAAGTGAGCGACAATTCCGCCCACAATAACTGAGTTAGGGTAAGAAACGTAAAATTCGGCCTTTGCACGATTTCAAGCTCCTTGCGAAACCTCTAAATCTTTTTTATTGGTTTAAAATTTTGATTTTTTTTATATATTTTTAGGTTATTTTAATATTTCTGGGGGATGAGATCGAGAATTGGAACACTTTGGAAAACAAGGGCCACCCTAATACGCATAGAAACATTTGTATTTGTTTACATATAATTATATACATACAAATTGAATTGATTGTGCGTACATATTTCGATCTATACAAAAACCAGATATGTATCTTTAATAGAAACCTGTAAAAATTAAAGGCCGAGAGGGTTACATATGTACATATGAACATACATACGTCGTTGATTTGATGTGTTGAGAACACTTCGACTTCTCTTAGGTAAACTTCCGAAGCATGAGCTCCGTTCTTCTACTTCTAAAACTAATAATAAGTTTAATTTCACTTAATGCGAAGTAGACTGCGAGACGCCTTACCAATTATCCTGTACGATATATATTAGAAGGAATTAGGAAGGAAGAAAGAGCTGTTAGGGAGCCTAAGTACCTATCAAATGCAAACAGGATATTAGCAGTCATTAAAAAATTGGCACTGTTTGTTAAAATAGTAAATCAATCATGTCTTAGAGCTAATTGGACTCACATATGCTTATCGTATCAAATAAAAACTTTATAATCTTTCCTACAAAATGGAAGGACGGGGCATATATGTTTTACACCGGGTCCGAATGCTTTTACAAGCAGATGAACTTTCGCTGAGAAGAGGTGTTTGCAAACCACTGCCTAGGGTCGTCCCCAGGACAAATAGAACATTATAGCCGATATTGAACAAGCTGATTCTGCAGTAATTGGCGTGGTTTTCGTGATCGTCTATTTTGTGCTCGTCATCTCTCTCGCTATCTAGCAATGAGGAGTAGTGCGCCATCAATAAAATAAACACACTTGATATGTTGGTTACCAGGTCACCATAAACATTTCTGCAGGAACCTGCCCGTGCTTGAAAGCATCACTCTTACCAAGGGTATTTTTTTTTGTTTTTTTTTGAAGAAGAATTTTTGGGCATTATCTTAACGGTAGCATTTGAAGCTACTCATATTTGGTTTCGTGTTCAACAACCAGGGGACAACCAAATAAATGTTATGTTGAAAAATCTTACATTGAACGATAGTACTTGAAGGCGAAGCCTCTTTCTCAGCACGAAGCCAGCTTCGCTATTTCCAATTGAGCTCCCCTTCTCAGTCCCAATACAGTCATCTTATTTACACTAGCCTTTCACGCAGACATCTACTAGCCGGGTTACTATACCATTCCCTACAAGACTCTTAACATTGCAGATACATGCGCTTAAATCATAGTCCTTAAAACTTTTTACGCGTTGGTCATCAGAAACAAGCTATAAGGTCCGAGGTTTTCTAGGTATTTTAAGCGGGTTTCAATAAGCGCATAACCCGGGTACGTGGTTTTAGTTGCCTTATACGGCTGGTACCTTACCTTCTGGGTAGTGTCGTCTCATTCACTAAAAAAATCTAAATTATTCCATCTACTCGAATTGACGCCACTGTTGTCGGTTTTTTTTCGTTATTTTATACAGAAATGAATTACTGTTCTGTTCCCAGCGTAATCAGCAGGATCATGCAGGGTTACTGAGACATTTTTAGTGTTTTAGGGGGCAACGCAGGGCTTAGTGTGGGCCCCTCAAATACAAGGGACGGAAATCTCTAGTTTTGATTTGCCTTCTCTTGGCGTAGCTTTTGCCATCTGCAGTTAACTTTAACCAGCAGTTTAATAAACTGTAAATCGTTCAGCAGTCTTTCAAATACACTCCAGGTTATCGTTAACTGCTCGCTGAGAAAGCGGCCCTGAATGGTAAAAAGCTAAGTATTTCTAACAGTGGAAGATACCTAATAAGTTTTCTAACTCGAAGAGTTAACCTGGCCTGCGGGGTTTTCTATGCCTGCAAGACAACGCTACGCTAAATGTGTAGGCAGAACTTACGGCTAGGACCTATAAGGCGATTTTTCGACCAATCTAAATCTACGGACGAATTTAATGAATAACATACATACTAGAGTAATTTCACCGTTATAGATGTAGTGCGATCAGAGAGGCGACTAGAGCATGTCCTATAGCGGTTCAGTTTTTTCGGACGAATCCAAAATTGTTTTGAAGGTGGGAAAAAATAATTATAACCTGTCGGGAAATACTAGCCGGCACCCGAACTCGGTGAGCGTTCTAAAATCTGAGCCTATCAAGTAATTATTGTAAATCAAATAATGCCTTTAGTTGTCCACTCCTGTTACTCATCCAACATCGCATTTCCCCACCTGTTGTTAGGAAGCGAGTTTCTACTAGCATTTGGCCGTCAAATAACGAAATATGATATTCAGTTATTAAGGCCAATGTAAAGGATTTACTCAGTTGCGGTACTTACCGGGCACTAGATTATGGGATTGGAATAAAAAAAACCTTATTTCGTAGCTGCAATTTTTCGGGCATAGGAGAGGCCATGGAGCACATACTACGGGACTGTGGGAAGCAATGTCGATGTAGAATAAAGTTTCTGGGGAACGACTTTTTCGAGAGCCTCCCAGGTTATATTTAGGTAATATTTTTCATTTTATTTTTATTAAAGGAAAGAGATCCTCGACTCCAAACCGTTTCATCTGCTATTATGGAACATTTTACCACCCCAAAGGTCTTTACCACATTGAAGTTCGACTCGACGGGTTGCATATAGTAGGATGGGATCAATTACATCAACAGCTGTGGCCTAACAAAGCACATTAGCGCTAATCGAAGGCGTAGCCACACAAACCAGCCATTAATCCATCAAATATGCCCACCGATATTATTCCATCCAGACTGCTCTTTTTATTTAAGGTTATATAGTTAATTTTATTACCGTTTAAAGAAAGAAGTGGTCAACTCCAAACCGCGTCATCTGCTATTAAGGCTCATAAAAGAAAGGTTTTACCACCCCCAACGGTTTTTATTACATTGTAGCTCAATTCATGAAGTCATTTCCTATTCTGCAACTGAGATAATAACGTCAGTTGCAACCCAAAATAAAATGTTTTAAAGCAATAAAAGAAACAAAAAATAAACAACCCCAAAAGCGTAATGCAACACACCAAATCCACCTTAGGACGTATTTATTCCCATTTCAAATGCTCGCTTCAATAGTGCAATAACAATAAAACAAAGCTGAAATAAAAAATAGAATAAAAAAAAGAACTCTGCAACAAACATATAGACTCTATATGGAAAGTAAACTAGTAAATGGACTTATTTTAAAATGGAAAGCTAATGACTTTGTACACATACTCAAATCCCTACTTTTAATGGCTTACTGTAGCACAGTGGAATATTTTGAAGCATTTGTATTCAAAAACATGAGAAGCTTTGTGAATTACAAATTAAAAAAATACGAATTCGAATTTTTACTAAGAACAGAAAACAGGAATTATTTTGGTTATTTGTAGCCCTATCTATTGGCACCACAGTGAAGACCTGCAGAAGCACTAGACAATTCATAATGCTGTCCTTTCTGACACGTTCTCAACTATTTTTCTTTAAACAGGCTTACAAACTTGCTTGCAGAGGACAGGTGTTGTCCGTTTTTGTTTTAGGATAGCAGTAGTTACGGCTTCGTTTTCGTTTGATGGCCGCTGCACAACTAAGACAGCTTACTTGGAGAATTAAACGATCTAATGCGTAGCAATGTTACATTCGGCAGCCATCGAGCTTTGATATTTCTTTCGAAGTCTCTCCTAGTTCTAGAAAGAACGGGACAGCTTAACATGAAGTGACAAGGTGATTCCACTTCATCGTCCTCCATACAGGTAAGTCAGGTGGCACTGTCTAATATATTAGAACGCATTTAATGAACTTCAACTGGGCACAGCTCAGTTGACACTTAAATTACTACAAATAAATGAACTTAAGTAAACCCTAAAAATATCGCCTAGTGATTGAAATTGTTTCTGTGCAGCGCATGATTACCTGATTCGTGGCATACCTATCGAGAAGAGGGCAAGTAGACACCGGAATTCCAAATGAAGCGGCGGATAGCATCTTAGCTCCCAGCAGGATCCCAAATCTCTGGTAATCTACCAACATAGAAGGGATATTTCTGGATGTTAGTTTTTTCCAAAGAGACAATTGGGTTTTATTTGCTTTTTAAGTCACATTCCTTCAAAGTGTTCCACTAGGTCTCAGCGCAGGAAGCCAATACAATTAGTAAGTAAATAATTTGATGATTCGTGCTTAATGCTTAACGACGCGACATTTAAATGACAATGACCCCTTACTCACACAAGCATATAAGTCTGTAGCTTAGCCAGGACTCGTGAGCAACTTACTCACATATTCCTATAGATCGCGGAAGAGTGGTGTAAAATTTCTTAGGCTCTGCTCATTATACCCCAAACAACTCGTCAAAACTATAGTTTTTTTCACCCCTGACCTTTGTTATTTTAATTCTAATGACACCTGCGAGACATATTTACGTGTTGTTTGTACGTTGTTGTTGTGTGTTAGCTACCATTCTTTTCACCGCAAGTCCCAAATGTTCGATTTCAAATCATAAAAGACCGACTAACCAAAATTAGGTTGACACGTAAGGACAACTAATGTTCATGTAATTAAAATATTAAAGACATATGTATGTAGATACTAGAGAAAAATATATACGAATTTAAGTTATAAGACCGAAATATTTATTGTAAATATACCTTGAATACAAAGCTGAGCGTGTCAAATGAGCTACATCACGAGATATTGGTTGTCAGATAAGACTTTGGCCAATAATAAATGCGTACAAATCAGGCAATTAGCGCTTAATTAAGGCATTGAAGGATGAAAAAGGAAATTTGTTTGTCACCGAAATTCGGATCCGGTATCGCACATGACTTTAATTTTGATTTACTTTCATTTTGGTCTAATATCGGGCAAACGAAGTATATGATCCGTGCCTGAGCTTCGAAAGCAATCTTGAGGCCACAACTGAGCCGGAGAGCTAGGTCCAGCGTGCAGAAATGGCAGAAAATACTATACATGTGTATACGGATGGTTCCAAATTAATGGAAAAGGTAGGGTCTGCTGTTTACTGTGTCGATACAGAAATAAGTAGATCCTTCCAAGAGGCTGCCAGATTACTGCAGTGTCTTTCAGGCGGGAATTATAGCCGTGAATAAAGCAGCAGCAATTTTTGAGGAAGCGTGCTTAAGCTGCAGTTGCTTCAATATATATATTGATTGTAGGCGGCGATTAAGGCAATCATCTCACACAGTACTTCAGCACGAAGTGTTATGGAATGCAAAGAATCATTGAAAAAACTTCGCTCAGGCCGGACCACACATCTATACTGGGTTCCCGGTCACAAAGGGATAGAAGGTAACGAAAAGACCGATGAGTTGGCAACGGAGAGTGCAGCACTCGCTGAAACGACAATAGACGTCCCAAACCGTTTGGGAGAAATTAAAATTTGCATATGATCCATCAAGCAGGAAAGGCGTGGAAAAAAGCGCAGGGCTGCAAAATTTCTAAGATCATATGCAAAACCTACGATATTAGTCTAACAAGGTGGCTCATATCGCTGAAGAGAGAAGACTTAATGCTCACGATGTGCATACTGACTGGACACTGCCTTCTGGTGCCACATGTATATAAGTTAGGCCTCGTCAGCAACAGCAAGTGTAGGAAGTGTGAGCTGCAGGAAGAAACGGTTGAGCACACTCTGTATTCATATCCTGCGCTCGCCAGGTCAAAGCTCCAGCGGCAGAGTTGCCAGATTTCGAAGCAGCTATTAAGCTGGGTCCTAGAAAACTGCTAGTATTTGCCAAGAGGACAAATTTATTCTATAACATATGTCCTGGCATCTGATTGGGGTTCTTCCGTTTAGTCGTCAAACAAATTATGGTAACACTATGGACACATTTCAGTCTATATGAGGTCTTTATTGACCGACCAGTTCAACCTAACCTACATTTTGGTTTCGGCTGCTATGGGAATTTCGATTTAATCTTAGGTTTAGAAATTTAACCGTAAATTTGAAACCATTCATAGGTATAAGAAATTTTTAAAACTTTATTGTGCTGATGTACTGAGAAACCTCTCAATTTGCTACTGTATTTTTAAATTGTATCCAGTTTCAATTTAAAACTTATTTCATTTTAAAATTGTTTTGAAACAAAACCAAAAAAGTTTCAAAAATCTAAAAATATAAATTTGTATACACCTCTGGTATTTAGACAAAGCAAGCTACCAGAATCCGTCGCCTGTCAGTTTTTGTCACCCAGATTTGTGCACTCATTTTCAGGAAGACCGGTATCATCTATCTTTGAAACCAAATTTGGTTTGGTCATACATATATGTAGTAAAAAAGTTTCATATTTAGACTCAAACTACAAGTTTAGAACGCCAACTGACGCTTTATTTGATAGATATCGTTCGGCTAGAGACTACAATTTTCGTTTGGCGGTCAGACCGCGTTCTCTTTCTGGTTTGACTTCGGCTCCAATTCCAGTTACGGTTTTGATTTTGGTTCCGATTTCTATTTCGACTCCGGTTTCTGTTTCATTCCGCTTTGAGTTTCAATTTCGGCTTCTATTGTGATTATATCCATTTGCCGAAACGTAATAAGAAATTAAAATAACCAAATGAGTCAAAATTTGTCTATATCGTTTCGCCCCTATACTTACCGATTTTCTGCACTGTAGAATTAAACGGAATGTTCTTACGTTGCCCTGACTGTCCCGACTAATGACAGGCAAGGGAGCGTGTTATTCGCAAATCCATCTGTTCATCTTCGCCTCACTTCATCCCTGATGGTGGAATGTCGAGATCCGGCTATGTTTCCCATCATACACTGCAACCCCCAAAAGAACGATAGCTTGTGCGACAACTGAACCCAGGACAACGGTAAGGGATTTAAGGGGATGTTAAGCATAATAAAAAAGCTGTATAATTTATCCAACCCAATTGGCAACCTCACCTGCTCCATGTGAATTTTTTACAAATATGAATTATATATATAAAACCTTCGAGGAGCATTTTTATCGTTAAAACAACAACAGTAGACCGCTAAATATGACCTCAACATGGACATCAAATGGTTTGTAAACGAACACATCCCCACCAAATAAGAGGGGCATCAAACAGCTTGAACCTTTCCGTAGGGAACTCTGGGTCGCCAGAACCTCGGCCGCTAACTTGTAGGTGAGGTTAACACCGCAGTACAAATATATAACTGAAGTACAGCATAAAAAGGCAAATATTTTCTCATATTTGATTTTTTTTTAATTCTTCCAATTCGCCGTGCAGAAGAATGTCAAGTCAAAAGAAACATTTCATTGATTTCGATTAACTGACATATTGTTGTACAAGGCGTTGTATGGAAAATAATCTTGAAGCAATCAGCTGTTGGAATAACAAACATCTAAATTCGCCTTGATTTCACATCAAAATAAAATTAACATTGTTTCATTGTACTGACATTCCGCAGTCCCAGAAAAGAACAAACAGCTGATGGCAAGCCATTGCCTTGTATTGGATTCGCCTTGATACTGCGGCGAATGTTGGCAATTCCGATGCGTCACTGTGCTGTTAGTAAATAAATGCACAACAGCAAAGCAAGCAACCACTCTTATGTGCTTGTAGACATCAAAGCATGCAACCAGACTACATGCAAACAGCGAAGCTAACAGCGAAGAGATTATTACACATGTACACATGTAGTCGTTACCTAAGAGCAGAAGTTATTACTCACACATACACACGTATATAATCAGAAGACAAATGTAAATAAGCAGTTTCTAGAAGGTTGTTCGTGAAAAGTTTAGACCATTGGAGAGATATGCGAACGAGGCAACAGAGAGTATAAAAGCAGCGCAGGAATTATCAATCAGTTTGATTTTAAAACACTTTTAGTGAAGTACGCTAGTATCGTAATTGTGAAGAACTATTACTACAGTAGAGTTGGAAATAAAGGAGATATTGCTATACTGAATATTTGAGATATTTATTCGACTATTCAGCGATTCTAACGATACCAGAAGGTGCAAAATAATCAGAATTTCCCAAAATACGTAACAATACTTATGTTAGAGTGCTTGAATATCCTGTAAGCAGTTCAAAAACAATAATTGTACATATGTACATACATTTGTTATAGTTAAAATGTTTTATTTGTGATTTGAAAAAGTATGTATGTATGTGTTTGTGTGTGTATTAATGAGTTTATATATATATTTTATATTTATTTATATTAAGTAAACATTGTTAATTTAATTACAGTATTATTAATTTAATAAATCGACAAATTTTTTGTTTTGTTTCCATTTTTAATTGTTGCATAAATGCGTAAATGAAACGACAAATATGTAACTGCATTGCGTCATATTTTTTTAATAAATAATTATAGAATAAAAAATTGTATACTTATTTTTTTAATTACAAATCAATTTTGGTTTTTCCATATTTATTCTGGTTAAAAAGTAGTAGTTTGTACATTATTATTAGTAAATAATTTGTGCATAAAAAGCGCACAAAGTACTTAAAAGAGTACCTACCAATAACGACGCGAACGTTATTATTACTATTATTATTTTTTTTATTATTAAATACGAAATACAAAAAAATTACCAATAGCTGAGCGAATAATTTTATATTTGTGTTGTAGTTGGGATTTTAGTTAATATTTTATAAACATTCGTTAGTTTGTCAATATTTGCCTATAGCCTGGTGTTTGGTTTGAAGGTTTTTCAATTAAATACATACATACATATATACATTTTCGTAATTGCATAATTACACTGTCACAGAGAAAATATACCTTCCTCAAGTATGTAGTATCTTAAGATCCATTGCAGAACTTTGTAAATAAAAAAAATGTAAGGCGCGATAACTTCCGAAGAGATTTTAGGCCGAGCTTCTCTTCCAATTTGCGTCGTGCTCGTCTCGATTTTTCCTACAAATTGGCGGGACGGGACCTACCTGTTTTATGCCGACTCCGAACGGCATCTGCAAGGCAGATGAGTTTTCACTGAGAGCTTTCCATAGCAGAAATACGCTCGGGGTGCTTGCCAAACACCGAGAGGCGACCCGCTTAGAAAAATTTTCTTCTAATTGAAAAAATTTGTTTCTAAAATTTTGATGTTGCTTTTACCCGGGTCGTGAATCCAGGAAGTTCGGTGTGGATGGCGGAGCACGCTACGATCACACTACAGCGGCCGCCGGCAGAACTTTTTGACTCAGAGTTAATTTAAAAATTGTAGAAGTTTAACCATTCAACAGACGCTAAACCTAAGTTGAAAAGATAACTTAACGTTCTGCAAGTGGGCTTATGTGCAGAAAAAATGTTCATACTCAGACCGAGTTGAACTTGAATTGGCACGCATTTCAATAAATAAATAAATGTAAGGCGCGATAACCTCCGAAGAGATTTTAGGCCGAGCTTCTCTTCCAATTTGCGTCGTGCTCCTCTTGATTTTCCCTACAAATTGGCTGGATGGGACCTACATGTTTTATGCCGACTCCGAACGGCATCTGCAAGGCAGATGAGTTTTCACTGCGAGCTTTTCATAGCAGAAGTACACTCGAAGCGCTTGCCAAACACTGCCGAGGGGCGACCCGCTTAGAAAAATTTTCTTCTCATTGAAAAACCTTATTTCTAAAATTTTGATGTTGCTTTGCCCGGGGTGTGAACCCAGGGCATACGGTGTGGTAGGCGGAGCACGCTACCATCACACCACGGTAGCTGCCGCATTTCAATAGCTTGCACAATAAGAAAAAGAGATATAAAGAAAGATCAATTCTAAGGCGAAACATATATAAATTGATAACAAAGCGTAACACAAGAACGAATTCAGACCCAATACAAAATGTAAAGTCTTAAGAAAATCGTTCTTTACTTTCAGTTTGTTTATTTCATTATTTCCTTTTACTGACATCGTCCCTGGCCAATTTGGATTTCTGACTATAAATTTTTCAGCTTTACCACAATACTGCCGTTCATAGCAAAAAATTAAATAAATAAATGTTTTCTACTTTATAATATATTATAGTAACCCCGCAAAAGTATATTACAAAGCGAATCTACAAAAGGTGCATGCACAACGAATCCGAACCAATTCGCCGTGCAATAAAAAGTCAAGTTAAATGAAAAAAATTCGTTGTTTTGTTTTAGTGATGTCCAAGATTTTAAATTTGATATAATTTGAACGTCGGAAAGGTATATTAAAAGACAAAGCGAACTCAGACACGGTTCGCCGTTAAAACAAAATGTCAACTTAAAAGAAATTACAACCTGTGGTACCAGATTTTGCTAAGACCTTTTACTGAACTTATAATACAAAATAACCACGAGAAAGTATATTACAAAGCGAATCTGCAAAAGGTGCGTCCACAGCGAATTCCGAAACAATTCGCCGTACAATTAAAAGTCAAGTTAAGTGAAAAAATTTCGTTGTTTTGTTTTAGTGATGTCCAAGATTTTAAATTTGATATAATTTGAACTTCGAAAAGGTATATTAAAAGACAAAGCGAACTCAGGCAGGGTTCGCCGTTAAAACAAAATGTCAACTTAAAGAAATTACAACCTGTGGTACCAGCTTTTGCTAAGACCTTGTACTGAACTTATAATACATAATAACCCCGAGAAAGTATATTACAAAGCGAATCTACAAAAGGTGCGTGCGGAGCGAATTCCAAACCAAGTCAAGTGAAAAAATTTCGTTATTTCGTTTTAATTATGTCCTATAATACCCTATTTTACTGCAATAATCGCAGGAACATGCGATCAGCGGTACGATTATCTTGTATTACCTGCGACAGTGTAGTTACATTATTTTTTTCGCATCTTCCTTTTTGAAATGAACGCTCTGGTTATAAATATATAAAATTAATTTATTTAATTTTATGCGGAAATATACAAATTTTTATACTTCATTTTTTTGTGTTTGTGTAAGGTGTTCTTCTTTTGTTGTTTAAAAGTAAAGTTTACAGTTTTTTAGCTTGTTTAACAATATTTCTCTAACTTCTTACTTAGTTTACAACTAATTTGCGATTGTTTCAAGCACTCACATAATTTATTTTTACTTTTTTAAATTTATTAACTAAAAAAACGTTTCATATTACATTTTTATTCTTAAGACATTTAGTTAACCGTTATTATTTGCTCATAATACTAAATGTTTAGGATAAGTATATATTTGTAATACTACAGCCTGAAGCATTTCAGCTGCCAAAGCATTCAAGTTTCCTTTAAATTCACACGAATAATTTGCGGCGAATTTATTTGTAGTTTAAGTATGCTACATTGTAAGATTAGAAAGATATTAAAGGCGAATATATACAAGGTGATAGCAAAGCGAGTTCAGGCTCAACTCGCCGTACAATAAAATGTCAAATTAAAATGTTTGCATTAAATCGTTTTACGTTATGTAGAGCCAGATTTTGGTAGGAAAATCGCAAGTATGAGCAAACTGCTGTGGTATGGGATCACCTTGTACTTAATTCACTTTGAGTTGGATTTGGGACATTTGTAGCATATCAGAAATTTATAACAAATTGCTTAATGTCTTGACGTGGTCCTTTGACATTTAAACATGCGGGTCCTAATTTTGATGCATAAACAAATTCCAAGCATAAAATAATCAGAAGATTTAGTTTTCCACCCCAATACTTATATCAAATTAAATTAGCGCATAATTCAAACATTACGACGATCAGTATAAATTATATATAAGTGAAATAAAAGCTCTCGTTTAATTGCAAATGGACGTAACAATTTCTGTGTGGGTAACTAAAATTAATTCAAAATTAAATAATGTTAAAATAAAACTAAAACAGTATTAAATATTAAAATTCCTCAATTTTTTAAAAATATACATGTTCATGTATGTACATTTTGAAAGTGTGACTGAGTCGAAAAAAATAGTTGCAAAAGAAGGATTCTAAATTTGAAGGTTATGCTGGGAGTTATCCCTCGCTTTTTGTTATAGTGTTTCTGTAATAAAAAGCCTCTCAGTGAATGAGCACGACTTAAGTTGGAAGAAAAACTCGGCCTAAATCTTCCCGGAACAAAATCCAAGTATTTATTTTTACTATTAAATATGTTGGTTTGATGAGCTTGAGGCCGTAAAGCAAATAAAACACGTTTATTTTCCTTTTTTTTAAATATTTAATTGGTCGATATTTCGACTTCAACCTGAAGTCATCATCAGGAACGCAGTCGATCAAGCACAAGATGAAACCAACATATTTAATCATATCAAATAAGGCCAACAAAATATAGAAATAATTTTATTATTATTTTTTAATTGAAAAAATTCCTTTTAAAAGAAGGCTTTTGCAACTTTATTTTTCCTCCCGTCTAAAGCCAAAAAGGATTCTAACATATTTCAATATTTTGACACAAATAGTTGCATTTTTGACTAAAATAAAGCACAATATTTATAAAGAGATTTAGTTAGAGATTTAGATACATTTCAAAACAATAAATAGCTTATAAAGAAAATGGAAAAAATCACCTTCATCATAGACTTAACCAAACTTTAATTAATAATATTAACTTCAACATACAATGATAAATGTACTATTTAACACATTTTTAAATAAATACAAATTTTACGTTAGCATAGTAAAATTTAATAAAACTTAAATATATTCAACAACATAAACTTAAATATTTTCGATTAACAGACAATTAGATTTAAATAAACATAGTAGTAATTTTTACATGTAGATAAATAGAGAGAGTGTGTATATGTGTGGAGATCTAACTCCAACAAATAGTTGCAAATAAAATACTTAAAAGTGCTTTCTTGTTTTAATTGCGATGTAGAAATGCATTACAAATGCATTTTATTCGACTACATCAAAAATAATTTAAGTGTTATTTATAATAACAAAACAATGTATTTTCGCCTAACTTGTGTCGCATATACACTTTTCAATGCCACAGTGTATATAAACCAGACCTGTTAAATAATGACTATTAATGGTAATGATTAGCCGTTCCATTGATTATTTTCTTTAAACGCCATTTAATGATTACTTGCCATTATTTTCTATGTTTAATGATTACTTTTCAATTGATTAAAAAATAATCAAAAAATCATAATTTTTTACGATTATTGAAAAAAATCAAAAAAAAATCAGAAACAATCAAAAGTAATCAAAAATCAGAAAAAAAATCAAAATAATCAAAAGTAATGATTATTTTTGATTTTTTTTTAATTTTTTTGATTTTTTTTCCGCTTTGTTGAAAGAAAATTCTCTTTTTTTGCATACATACAAGTACATTTTTGGATGCAATAATAAATCGTAACCGCTTATCGAGGCAAATATATACATGCAACATATAGGGCGAATAGTATATGAGCGTTAATTCAAACATGTTCTCAGGTAAGTATATACACATGCGCATTATTACATTCATTATATAAAATAATAATGGTTTCATCCTTAAGTCAAGCTAATTTTGTTTTGTATCTAAAATTAATATATCCGCCATTTTGGATTAAGTTATGGCTATGCACTGATTGTTTTGTAATCAAAGTTTATCATATGTTCGCTTTATTTTAGTAATATTGGTTTCATATCGTCGCCACTATGTGAGTGTTCTTCGTCCCATTTAGACAGCTTTATCATAAATAAGCATTTTTTCCGGTAATATATTTTGAACGACTAAAAATTTTTCTTTTCCGCCTTCGGATTATTAATACTGAGGTCAAGCTAAGTCTTTTAGGACACGTATTAGCAGTCGACCACTGTTATAGACTTTTAAAATGTATATACGAGTATATATATATAATATAATAATATATATTCTTTGCAAATATCCAACCATGTCGAAAAAAATAATGTATGATAGGCAAACAAATGTCTTTGGAATTTCCATTGTTAGTACTAAAAATATGGCTCACTTTGCAAACCATAAAATTTTATAGATTCTAGACGTAATCATAAGGAATTAAAAAACAAGTTTCAACCTAATGTACATGGACATATGCTAATAAGTTTATCTGGGATATAACAACTTTTGGTTAGACAACTGATCATGATGATAAAGGACAACTTAGAGGATCGCTCCAGTTGGAAGTGATGCTATCAACCTAATTAGTATTACTCATACATATTGTTTGAGCATATTTTTTTGTCGTAAAACAATACGCGGTTACATCTTAGACACGATAATGTGTACGTACCCATATGCCTAGATAAGCGCTATACCGCTACATCCACCGATGTACTTGTATGCACAAAATAATCAGTGCATAGCCATAACGTAATCCAAAATAGTGGATATATATATATATATATATTTTGGATATACAAAATTGGCTAGACTTAAGGATGAAACCATAAAGGATCGTTGCTAAATGAAAGCTTTTGGACGCCAACCTATACAACATTTTTTACATATTGTTTGGGTAATTAGAAAAACCGCCGTTTTCGATCCCACATTATTTTATAAAATGAGTGTAGTAAAATATACAGATGTGTGTATACTTACCGGAGCATATGTTTGAATCAACGCTCATATACTATTCGCCCTATATGTTGCATGTACGATTTACTATTGCATCCTAAAATGTACTTGTATGTAGAAATTATCCCGTGCATGCAAAAAACGAAAATTTTTCTTTCAACAAAGCGGAAAAAAAATTAAAAAAATCAAAACAATCGAAAAAATCAAAATAATCAAAAGTAATCATTTAGATTTTTTTTTGATTTTTTTTTCAATAATCGGAAAAAATCATAATTTTTTTAATTTTTTTCTAATGGTAATCAATTAGTAATTGCTTTTTTCGGATACAATTGAAATAATCATTGGCCAATAAAATAGGCTTCTAATTAATTCATTACTAATGCTAATTCAAATTTAACAGGTCTGATATAAACATAAATGAGTTTTTTTATTCTTCAAATATAACCCCCAAAGGAATGCAAACAAAAATGTTCAAAACAAAATATAATAACGTACAAATTCAATGCAAGGCTAGTGTTTGTACATTTAAAGCACTTTCTGTTAGTTGACTTTCTAGCTTTTGCTCATTTTCACATTTGTCGTTTGGTCAACAAGCTACTTATTACATAAGCGTTTAAGTGGCAATGTTGGACTCTCTGGTGGTGTGTTGCTGGTTTGTAGAGCACTCTTCTTTGGCACATTTACACATTTGAAGGGCGCGCCTAATTTGCGTGCACCGCGCGGTGATGATGAGCTATTCGTTGCAGCCTCCATGGCAGCGGTTGTAGTGGCAGAAGCGGAAGGCGCCAGACCGGTATGTATTAGTTCTTTAGTGTTTGAATCAATGGACGCCTGAACCCAACCTATTGGGAAGAAAAATGAATTAATTTTAATTAGTGAAATTTTAACTTAATAGTTGCAACAAGTAGGAAAGAGTTATTATTTTGCGTGAGCTGAACAATTAGAAATGCACTACTAGTACCAAATTAGGATATGACCTCGTATTCTGGGAACAGTAACTTTTTAATCTTTTTAAATGTTATACCAGCCACGACCCTCTCATTTTGCTGCTATTTCGGGATCATTTCTGAACCATTCCAAGGTCTCAGTATCTTTTCGGGATTGTTTCGGGACTATTTTGAAATAGGTTTCGGGATCGTTTCGATCTCATTTATGCGCCCTTTCGGTATAGTTTCGGGTCGGTTAGGGATGATTTCTGGGATGTTTCCGGATTTGTTGCCGGTTCGGTATTGTCTTCGATATTATTTCCGAGCTGTTTGGTACTATTTCGTGCCGTTTCGGGATCCCTATTTCGGTATTATTTTCCGATTGTTTTGTAATAATCTTGGGATCACTTTGGGACTATCACCGGATCATTTCGGGACTGTACCGAGATCAGCTTAAGACCATTAGATTGTTTTCGGGATCATTCGGGTTTTTCGGGATCATTTTAAAATTGTTTCAATTTTCGAATATTCCGGATCTATATATGGGTCAATTCAGGATTATTTCGGGACAAATTTGAATTTATTTATAGGATGATCACTCTTTAGGGGAACTAATCATTACAACTCTCTAGTAATTTTGTATGTGGCTCACAGCAATGTTGCAAAATGCACACACAACCTATAAATACAATTTTAACCTTAAATCAACGAAATCTTGTTTTATTTACTTTGTGTGGACGATGCCGGGAGTATAGATTTCCATATATGTATTTATAAATTATGCCCAAAGCATACGTGGAGCTTAGATGTATAGACACTTGATAAACTGAAGCTCTTGCCTTATTAGCTGAGAACGTTTCTGAAGCTAGTACCAAATTTGTTCGGTGGTAGTCCCCAATCACCTCTTAGATCAAAATTATTAGAGCTGCAACCATATGGTGCTAGTTGTTGTTGTTGTTGTTGTTGTAGCGATAAGGTTGCTCCCCGAAGGCTTTGGGGAGTGTTATCGATGTGATGGTCCTTTGCCGGATAAAGATCCGGTACGCTCCGGTACCACAGCACTATTAAGGTGCTAGCCCGACCATCTCGGGAACGATTTATGTGGCCATACTAAACCTTCAGGCCATTCCCCCCTCCCCACCCCCAAGTTCCATGAGGAGCTTGTGGTCGCCAGAGCCTCGTCTGTTAGTGAAACAGGATTCGCCGTGGATAGGTGAGGTTGACAATTGGGTTCGGAGAAGCTATATATTGCGCTGGCAACCTGAAGGGTTGCGTTACACAACCCTTTGAATCTGGTATTTTAGTCGCCTCTTACGACAGGCATATCTACCGCGGGTATATTCTGATCCCCTAACCCGCTGGGGCAATATGGTGTCTTGTCATATTTGGGTGTGAACTACCAACATCCGTACAAATTCATTAACTTTCGGGGAGTGTTCCTATAGTTACAAAATCAACAACGGATCTTGCCCAGGTACTCTAAAACCTATAACTATTTTCTCATAGGGTAAAAAGGTTACCACCATACCAACTCCTTTTTCTCACCTTTTATAGAAGAGCGATGATGATCGATTAAAGCTGCTGCCAAAGGTGGTGCCGCATTACTATCACGCAACGTAGCATATGTGGACAGTGGCATGGGATTAAAGATGCGATTAGCAAAATCTTCAAAGGTAGTGCTCTCTTTATAGCGCGACGAAACACTCTCCAGAGAGCGATTGCGTTCCTCATAACTGAAGCAGAAAAAAATTTAACTTACGTATTCAAAACATTTCAACTTTGTACTCACTATTGCTGATAAAGCGGCATAGCTGCACGTTTCGCACGCCCCGCATTGATCGCTGTTGCACGTATTAGCGTTGCCAAACAAGCGCCACTTACAACACTTTCATTAGCCAATGGGCCGAACCATGGCACCTCAGGTTTGCGATTCACTGTTACACGGAAGAGTCCATTCTTCAGCGGATAGACCACAATCAGAACATCACAAAATTCAGTTGGTAATATGTCTCGTCGATAGTCACGATAATGTTCGCTCCATACTATATGCACCTCATCATTACCCAGATGGCGCGTCTTCAGCAATAAATTTTCTGGTGAATCGGAAGGCATACGTGTTGCGACATGATAGATCACCTCCAAAAATGGTGTGGCAAAGTAAGGTGCAGTAGCACCACAACCCTGACGCGGCAACCCACCCAGAAAGCCATGATGTGTTTCCAAATCAATTTCCCAACCAAGCGCAGAAACAAACATTTCATAAGTGCTACTGCCGCTCGCATTATTTAGGATGCTACTTTTGTCCTCTTGGCCGGAAGCTACATAAATCACCGCCATTTTGTGTGTTTCACGACAACGTTGTTGATCTACATTACGCAATTCACGTAATAATTTTTCAGTGCGTTGTAAGAGATGCGTGCGTGAGCGTCTTTCCCATCCGACCATGCCGAGATGTGAGAAGAGTAAACGACAATATTGAAAAGGTATCTCAGTGCGACCGTTAAGGCTTGTTGTGTTGTATGATTCGAATGAGGCATGTGAAGCTTGCTCAGTGGCTGAATGTATGGAGCGTTGATCGTGATGATGGGGTAGTGTTGGATTATTTTGACTATTTTGTAGCCCTTGTTGATTTAGATTGCAGACATATTCGTGTTCAAGTGCGCGTTGATTCAGTATAATAGATATAGTTTGTGCCTCGAGACTGCTACCGAGCGGACTGGGACCAGGTGTATTAAGTTGTGTAAGCGGATTTGTTAAGCACTCAGGGCTGGTGTGACCAATGTATGCCAAGAGCTGTATGAAAATATAATAAAACTGTTATAAAATATTGAAGAAAAAATAAATATTGGTCACTCACATCATCAAGCTGATCGAGATCAGGTGCAAGATCCTTGGCTAGCGGCAATTCACCTGCTGGGCGATGTCTCAGCGTATGGCGTGGCGTCTGCACATCCAGTCCAATCATTGAAGATATAAGCGAATCCATGGGTTGTGACATTGGGTTACGATGTTGCGGTGTTGTATTGTAGCTGTGCTGCATGCTTTCATACATGCGTTCACTACTCGCACCAGCAACGCTCAACGCAGTGTTATCGTTGCTTATACTTTTACGTGGTTCACTGTACAGTATCGATGCATCCCAACACGATTTTCCATTTAAATCACGCAACAAAACACGCACCTGCTTTTCTGCCGTTATAAGGCCAGCTGTGGCGCCACCACCGGGCAATTTTAACGCGGGTAATTCAATAAAGCTGGCTACTAAACTTTTGTTCAACATGAAAAGTTGCATATTCTGTGCATGCAACACTGAAGGCAGGTCAACCGAATCGCGGCGTATTTCAGATGCAGTGCCAGCGCCATTTTGTCCACCTGTGTTGGCACTCGTTGTTACATCATCTTGCTCTTCCACTATTGAGCTGAGTCTTGAAGCACCAATGCCCATGGGAAAATGCCCCAAATGCGTAACTAAATGCATTGCGATCGCTTTCGCGCAGATCTTAATTGCGCTTATGCATGTTTGTATAGTTTCCGCTGTTTGATAATTCGCTTCGGGTAATTTTCCATCTGATTGCAAGTCATCATTTGAGATGTGCGTATCGAAATCATCATCGGCAGTGAGCTTAACGCGTTCGTGTTTTGGCACACCAGATGCAATTTGCATTAGTACGCGCAGCACTAACAATACCAAGGTGTCGCCGCGTTCATTGAGCGGCGCCAGCATTAACGCAGCTGGAAAGGCCATACAATATTCACCTAAACAGAGCATAAGCGAGGTTAACACTACCTTATCAGAATCCCTTGGATTTGTGACATGCTGAATTTCCAGAGCCTTACATATAGCGGTAATAATAAGTTGTGGTAAGCGTTCTATGGCAGCAAACTCACGTCCGCGAGCAGCGCACAATTTCAAAGCGTCCACTGCCACAATTGCGATAGTGCGATGTTTGAATTGTAAAGCTTGTAAGAGCACTTGTAGCGCTTCGCGTATGCGTGGGTTGTAGTGTGTATTATGTTGCACTTCACGCGGATGTATACCAGGTGGATGTGGTATCGCTTGTTGAAAGTAGCCGCGTGTTCGCGTATTTGATTGTAAAGGATGCGAAAGCTTCAATAAAATCCACTGACCAAGCTGTGAAAGTGCAATGCAGCGCGCTTTCGCGGAAGGTTCACGGCGAGCACAGCGCAGCACAATATTTAGTATATGATCCTGTAGATCGGGACACTCCATCAATTCTAATATTTGAGGCGAGGGCTGCAGGACGGGACGCGGTATGAGAGTGGCTGGATAACAAAGCAAAGAGCCAAGCAAAGCAGCTACCTCAGCGCGCGGTGTAGCACGATTCGCCTCGAGTGAGGTTAGTAAAATTGCTGATGCGTGCACAATATCCAGTAGTAGCAGCGTATGACCTGGCAGCAATAGACTCAAAAAACGTGGTCCTTCCAAATGCTTCAGTATAGCATAAATCAAGTCGCGATCTTCGCCTGTAAGCAATTTATGTATTGCGTGATAGAAAATTGGCAAATGTTGCATGCCCGTAACCGCGCCATGTACGGCTAGAGAGCATAGCAACTGCAGCGCCAGTAGTTTACCCTTCTTAAAAGACTTATCCAACTCTAGAGCGCCATAGCACCAAGGCGCCACAATACCTATAGGTGGCACGAGTGTAGGCGGCAGCGGTGTGCTTTGATTGTCGGCAGAAACTCCCTGGTTCTGCTTAATTTTTATCAAATTTGTAGTCATGTCGAGTAAATGCTTAAAAACTTGTGCATGCAACTCATTTTTCGGTATACGATTCACATCACCTAGAGCGCCTAGCATGCGCTTCCACATAATTGCAGTTGAATCGGGCAGCCAACCTGTGGCTGTACCGCCAAGTATTATAGAACGCCGTTCCGAGCCAAGAAAACTGCCCAAACTACCCTCTTCTAAACTGCCAGAGTCCACCGCCAAAACATCGATTTGCATATGCGCATCCTTCATCGAACTGCCCTCAATACCGCTGCTCGCTGTTGGCGAAGGACTTCGCGAGTCCGCGCCACTTTCATTATCCTCACCATCTAATAAATCTTCATCGTAGTCACCCTGTGTTGAGGAGCGTTGTCGACGTTTATGTGCGCGTTGTTGCATGCCGAAATTCGCTACTGAATCTAGTGACATAGCGCGCCGCATATCATTGTGTTGTTGTGGTAAAGCGCGAGGGTGCGCCACCTCAACAAACCGACGCGCATTTAATGTTTCCGAGCTCTGTGACAATTCCGTCGTTGATTGTTGTGACAAAATAGTGCTTAGCATATGTTCAGGATTTGTGTTTAGCGCTGCAGCTGCTGCACCTTGACCACCCTTCTGCGTATAACGTTGGCGTCGACTACGCATGCGTGAATTGCGTGCCACTGAAGCTAAGCTGCCTTCACTATAACTGCGACTTAATAATGGTGTAAGCACTATAGCGGCATGACCAGTGCGCATTGTTGCACCACCTTGCGTGTGTATGCTATGTGCGCCGCTACTTAACGAATGTTGATGTGAGTGCATGTGACCACCGCCGCCCACATTGGATTGCTCATCAGAGCGACTACTATTCGATTCGCGCTCACGTTCAGTAGCACTATCACGATTTTCTTTTGTGGCGCTAACAACGGAGCTACCCGACTGCTGCCATAAACTACCAATGCGTCGACGCTTCCCCTTGCTTTCAGCTAATCGATCCAGCGGCAAGTCTTGCAAGTTCAATGCATACACATAGCGTGAGAATACGCGCGTCAATGTTTGTATAGTTTTATCCCATTCAATGATCAACTCATCGCGATATGTTAACGAAGCGAGTACGGCAAGAAATTTTTCCCAGAGTTGCACATTGACGGGAACATTTGTATGCGCGCGAATCCATGTAACGATGAGCGTTTGAAAAATAGCTTGCCCAAGAATGCCACCCAAACTGGAGCTTTTCGAGCCACTCGGATTCTGATGCAGCACAATCGATGTTACCTGCAATAAAACCAATAACAGCTGCTCCCAAGTCTTCGGTTCCATGCGCGTATTCATTACCATAGTACGATAAACATTTAGCACTTTTTTACACACTTCCGTTTGTTCCTGCAGCGGCGTTGAACGATAGTCGCGCGATTTTGTCGGAAAATATATATTTAAATGACTGGTGTTGACCAGGAAAACATTCGCTGCATTTGTGACGAATATTTGCAGTATATTTTGTAGTCCGGCGCGTACCACCACATTCTCTTTACACATAGCGCCCACATAAGAGGGTGTACGCAAGCGTTGACTACGCGGTGTACTACCAGCCGAACTATTATTTGGTAACATAACATGCCCATTCCCAGTATCGTCTGGTTCGAGTAGGAACAATGGTGGTGTTGTCCCTGTCATCCAATCGCGATATACAGCGATTGCGGTGCGTATCGCATCGATTTGCATTTTCGTTGTAAAATTTAGCAGAAACGCCTGCCGATATACCTCGTGCACAAAATTTATATTCTCGCGCGTCGCATAGAGCACATCGCGTACAATTAAACTTTGTTGATAGGCGCGCAGGCGATGTCCTTCGTTGATGTGCATATTGTCAAGTCGATGATTCATTGTGCGTTCGTGTGTAAAATGTGAAATCCAATTGATTAACACGACAACGCAAGATGACATTACCTCCTCCTTCTTGTTCAGTGAACGCATTGTAGGCAACTCAAGGCGCGGTTCATATACAGACATGCTGAAATCGAAATTCGGGCAGAATACTGGTAGAAAAACATCCTTAAAGCGTTGCAGCAAAAAAGCAAAAGCTTTATGTTCTTTCTGAGCGCGATTATCACGCCAACGCAGACAAGCGACGGTCTGTAGCATGCTATTAAGTAAAATTTCTAGACCATCGCGCGGATCAGGTGGTGCTGATTTTTCATTTGATGACGGTGGCAGTAATGCCACAATCTCTGAATTTTGCACTGGATGCGAGGTGTCATGAAAAACCGAAGTAGTGCCACCATCGACTTTCATGTTGGGGTGATTGAGGAAATCAGTCGCATTGAATTCAACATCCGGTCCGATAATACCTTTTAGTGGCACAATCAAGCCGGGTATGAGATCGGCGTACATGGAATGTACATAGGAGGGTGCATTTTCGCCTAGCGCTTGATACCACAATAGAAAATAGCTATGCATGAAAAAAGAATGAAATTCGATATATGCTCGAAATAAAGTTTAAAGCGCTCGAAATCATAAATGATGTAAACACTTACCGTACGCCTTCGCGTCGCAATTTTGGCGAATTTCCTAAATGCAATAATTTGGCCATAATGCGGCTCAGCGAGTGACATTGCCAAAGGCGTGCCAATAGCTCTGGCAGCCAACAAAGTATTTTTTCTAGCAGCCATAGCGACCCATCCAATTCTTCGCGATGCGCTTTGTGTACTAAATAATGGAAATTTATTGATTAGAGCGAAATGGGATTGTGGTTTATGTAACTTAGAAATAAAATTAAATGACATGAATTGTATATATAACAAGCAATAACAACACACAGGAGGTACTTATACTTATAAGCTGTAACATAATGCCAAGGAACTACACTTTTGATCAAAGCCATAAGCCGAGAAGCGATACGAATTTCGCCTAATTGAGCATCATCGTATCGCGGCGTTCGCCCAGCTCACTTTCACTTGTTTATTAAAAACGCTTCTTAGGCCTAAAACTAAGTATAGGAACATAAAAAATTTCGTTAAATCAAAAATTTTTTATTATAAACAATTTTTGTTGTTTTGTTGTACGAACCCGCAATTTTTTATTATATTTTCCGAGGTTGGAAAGGAAACTAAAAGTAAACATCGCAGAAGTGTGCGTTCAAATCCCACTCCCGGGAGAAAAGAGATTACAAGGTATAAAGAAGCTCTACACTTATGAAAAAATATCTGATCATTAATATTCTCCCTTTTGATATTTACAGTCGAAATGCACCGCTGTAGCAGTGAAGCTTTTTAAGTATGATTTAAAATAAAAATATACCGTAATGAATATGAATGAGAATAACGGCTAAAGTGGAAGTAAATGAAATATGTATATTGAAAAAAATAAGAACGAAAGAAGCAGATATTAAAGCGGGACACAGTGTGATAAAAACGAGAGGAACGCAGTGAGAAATATATAAAAGGAAGAGAGCAAGAGAGTGGGAAAAAGAGAAAATAAGGAAAGAGAGCGAGAGCTTAAAAGAAGGCTGACTGAGGAAAAGTGAGACGGAGAAAAAAGGGGAGAGAGCTATGGCGAGAAAGAACCGTGAAGAGTGGCGGACCGAGGGAGGGAGCGGGAGAGAAAGACCGTCGGAGAAAATAAGAGACAAATATTTTCAGAGAGAATAATAGAAAAATATTCACAGAGAGTGAAATATTTTTAAATAGAGTACAAGTTTAAGGAAGGAATAGAAAGTTGCAAAAGAAGATTGGAGTAAGTAAAAAGAGGACTTTGTAAAGGAGAGAGGTAAAGAGAAAGAGAAATAAAACGTGACATAGACAAAGAGAAACAAATATGTTTATCTTGATACTGATGATCGATATGATATGTATCGTCTCTGGAAAATTTGCCAAAAAATGTTCCAGAGGTTCTTTTTTATGCGCGGATGTGTTTCCTTGAATGATGAGAGATTTAACGTGAGAGCATAACAATACTTGTGAGTTTCACCAGCGCTTTCGCCCTATAAAATGGTGTACTATGCTCTACATCAGGGCTCTTCAAAATTGAAAGTGCGCCTGTGTTAGTGAGAGCGCAATCGTTGCGATGATCGTGCGGGTGAATTGGTTTTTCATTTATCCGCTTACAAGGAAGCAAAGAGCTAACAACAAGCGCTTTTATTTATTTGAATAAGCAAAATGGCAAATGAAGATTATTATTTGTTTGTTTTTATTTCCGTATATAAGTCGTTTAGCACTCAATATACATATCGCTCATTTGCTGCAACGTCGTCATAACTCAAAAAACATGACTTTTGAGTTAATAACATATAAACGTACGCAATATCATGATCTATGTTGTATAAAATGTTTCCGTGATCAGTTAAAAATTTAGCACGTGTTATAAAAATGAAAATATGCCTTTATATGCGCAACATATGGCAGTTAAAATCTATGAATGGCTCTCCTGGAAAATTGTGTTTTTTGAGTTATGACGACGTTGCAGCAAATGAGTGATATATAAAAAATATATAAATTTACTTATTATATGCGTTAATTTTATCATATGTATCGCGCATAATTATTCATACATATTTTGATACCGATGAGCCGATACCCATCACTGATGTTGTTACGCCCAGTGCCAAGCGGCGACTAACTCAATTAACGACGACAGAGCGAATCATATGAGTGTGAATTGAGAGGGCACAATTGTGCTATGAAATGAAGAGTCCTGCCCTACATATATACTCTACAGTTTTATTTTGGAAATAGCGTAGGGAGCTAATGAGAATAAGCTTGATAATACAAAAAATAAAGCAGCTGGAAACGACTGGCCGAGCACTTTAACACGGAGACTAGGAGTTGGAGAAGAATATTCTAGAAGAGATGGTTCTCTGAATAAAGAATCCTTCTGCCGATGTAATATTTTGCCATAATATGATCATAAGTTTGATAATTTTACACTAAACAAAATAATTAAGAACAATTTTTATAATGCAACAAAAACCGAGCAACTTAGATTAAATATGTTTACGTATTTGTATGCCGTATATATGAGAATGAATGAAGCATCAAATAAATGCGAATGGCATGAGAGTGCAGTGAGAAAAGGCCAAAGCTAAAGCGGCAAAAATAATTAACCGCAAACTTACCAATATGAAACGGAAGTTCTGCCATATTTATAATTTATTAAAATTTTTTATTTTTGTGTGGAAATAGCGAAAAAATGGTGTTTGTTGGTAAAAGAAACATAAACAAATGGAGAAATAACGAAAATGTTTGGATTAAGTGAAATAGATTCTTATTAAATATATAGTTAAGTAAGGAAATGTAAGTTCGGGTGAAACCGATCATAAAATACTCTATTGCGTTTTTGGCAAAAATTCGGGAATAAAAAAAAAGAAAGAATGAAGTAAAGTTTTGATTTGCCTAATTCAAAGAAAACTGCAAAGAAGCACAAGAAAGAACTGGTTGTGTAGCGCAATATATAGCTTCTCCAACCCACTTGCCCACTGGGTGTATTCGAATGGTCGAATCTGTCCGTAATCAATTAGTGATAATAGATTTTTTTACTTAACAACTTTAGCTTTTACGAATAGTCCATTATCTAGAGCTCCACGCCACGGGTTGTCTTCTTATGTCCCCAGAACACCATCTACATAATGAGGCGAGAATACTCCCCACCAGGGACAGAAATGAAATGCTAACCAGTTTCTGGTGAATACCCAGAAACCTGGGCATCCCAACAGACTACTGATTGATGAGCCAACACCGCCCAGGGGCTTAAGGAGTCATCTCCGTAAGCATTATGAGGAAATACAGCACCTGAGAACACAGCCGTATGAAGCGAAAAAACACAAGCAGGTCCTCAGTGAACTCCACAAACAGGCGTCGGACCTCTATCTCAGGAATTGCCCGGTGAATCCTGTACTCAAAGAACAATACCCTAAACTTGCAGAAGAGGAACGCACACCCCCTAGGGAAATGCGGGTCACCCTAGCCCAATTTCGATCTGGATACTGTAACAGGTTAAACTCTTAACTATCCAGAATAAACCCCGACATACACAATGTATGCCCTGCTTGCAATGTGTCCCCACGTGACACTAACCATCTCTTCAATTGCCTCTAACACCCCTCTCATTATGGTCCACCCCTATGGAAACAGCAAGTTTCCTTGGACTCCCGTTAGAGGATATTGATAACAATTTGTGATCGGTCGCACCTATTGGATGGGGCGAAGCACTGCTACAACAACAACAACAAAGAGCTCTAAGACGTACAAATATTGCTCTCAATTGGTTTCGTTTTTTCATCCAGAGCATATGGTTATAAGCGAGTCTATATCTATCGTGATTGCCTAAAGACCTTACAATGTACCGATAGGCGAGCAAAGTTAACACACTCGGAAATCGATAGCCAAAATGAGAGTATAAAAACGCGCCTACTGCTATAGATTAAGCCATGGCACACAAGTGGCATTCAATAAGTACATATTGTATTTATGTAGATATAGATGTATTAATGAATTAGTTTTTTGCAGTGTTTGTTTACTTTTGTGACATTTGTAAACAATTTTTGCGCCTTTTTTTGATGTTTATTTTACATTACTCCGATCATTTTTATACTCAGCGTGCTTTGCATACAGAGTATATTAACTTTGATTGGATAACGGTTGGTTGTACAGGTATAAAAGAATCGAGATAGATATAGACTTCCATATATCAAAATCATCAGTATCGAAAAAAATTTGATTGAGCCATGTCCGTCCGACCGTCCGTCTGTCCGTTAACACGATAACTTGAGTAAATATTGAGATATCTTCACCAAATTTGGAACACGAGCTTATCTGGGCCCAGAATAGATTGGTACTGCAAATGAGCGAAATCGGATGATAACCACGCCCACTTTTTATATATATAACATTTTGGAAAACACAAAAAACTGATTATTTAGTAAATAATACGCCTAGAATGTTGAAATTTAACGTGTGGACTGATATTGAGACTCTTTATACAAATTTGAAAAAAAAATTTTTAAATGGGGATGGCACCGCCCACTTGTGATAAAATCAATTTTAAATATATTATTAATCATAAATCAAAAATCGTTAAACCTATCGTAACGGAATTCGGCAAAGAGCTTGCCTTTACTATACGGAATGCCTTGAAGAAAAATTTACGAAATCGGTTAAGGACCACGCCCACTTTAATATAAAAGGTTTTTAAAACGGTCGTGGACGAATAAAATAAGCTATATCCTTACAAAAAAGAGCTTTATATCAATGGTTTTTCATTTCCCAAGTGGATTTATAACAATAAATAGAAAAAATGTCAAATTTACCGTATCGCAATAAAATGTGTTACACAAATTTTCCCTATAGCAGGAAATATTTCTAGTAAAAATGGGCGGGATCGGTTAAAGACCACGGCAACTTAGATATAAAACAAGTTTAAAAGGGTCGTAGACTAGAATAATAAGCTATATCTTTGCAAAAAATAGTTTTGAATCAATGATATTTCACTTATCAAGTTTTATTGTAAGAGGAAATGGGGAGACATTTTTTTTTAAATGGGCGGTGCCACGTGTTATATAAAAAAAAATTAAATAAATGTAAGGCGCGATAACCTCCGAAGAGATCTAAGGCCGAGCTTCTCTTCCAATTTGCGTCGTGCTCCTCTTGATTTTTCCCTACAAATTGGCCGGACGGGACCTACATGTTTTATGCCGACTCCGAACGGCATCTGCAAGGCAGATGAGTTTTCACTGAGTTCATGGCAGAAATACAATCGGAGCGCTTGCCAGACACTGCCGAGGGGCGACCCCGCTTAGAAAAATTTTCTTCTAATTGAAAAATCTTATTTCTAAAATTTTGATGTTGCTTTGCCCGGGAGTTGAACCCAGGGCATACGGTGTGATAGGCGGAGCACGCTACCATCACACCACGGTGGCCGCACGTGTTATATAGAAAAGTATTTTATCTGAAATGAAATGTACAATTGAAGCTCACGCTGAGTATATAATCTTCGGTTACACCCGAACTTAGGCACCTTTACTGTTTATTTTTTTTTCTGTTTAGCGCTTTAGAGGTAATACGTAGTAAAATACAACAATACAAAAACGTCTATAAATTATATAAATAAGTAAATTAGTCGTTTCAAGCCACAACATTTAAATGCTTTAGAATTTTTATAACAAAAGCTCGGCACAGCTTAGTATTTGAACAAGATTTTTGCACAAATTACAGAATTTTGCATCTAAAATCATATACCCAAACCATAATTAATCAAACAAACGGACATTCTTTTGTGATGAGAATACATTTAAACTTAATTAATTTTACTCGTGTTTTTGTTATAAACAATATATTTTATTTAACATTTACCTTTTTGTTTTAAGTTAGCTTCCGCTTGTATAAAGGTATCGTAAAGTATAAAATAAACGTGACTATAATTAGTTTCGAATAATGATTTCGCCTCTTCTTGGTCAACATTGTCTGTAATGGAAGAAAAAAATGGAAACTTTAACAAATATGTAAGTTAGTCATTTTTTAACAGTGCCTTGAATCTAAGAACATGGTCTGTGTCGGATAACCGGACTTCGAATAATTCATAGCCGGATTCGGATATCTGGAATATGACAGACAGGGTAAGGTGGTTCAAAAGGCGTTAGAGAAAATAGTACATATGACTTTATTTATCCATTCGGATAACGGATAGTTGGCGTCGATGCCTGCATAAAGTTCACACATCTTTGTCAATAAATTATCTCCGATATTCGATGTGCCAAATGACTCTTTAAAAGTAGGACGGTTAGATATAAACAAATAGGACGATATAAGAAGGGCTATGCTTAAAATAGCAAAGCTTCCGTGACCAAATCAGTAGATTCTGTCAACCGCGGCGGCCTGGAATTCAACGGGTTGTCAGCGCAAAAATGTCAACCTCACTTATGCAAGGCCAGTCCTGCTATGAAAATAACTGTATCAATCACATATTTAGCAGGCGAGGCTCCTGAAGCAAGAAGAGGGTTGTATTACCTAGCAGGTCCAACGCGGTCATATCATATCGTTTCCGAAATGAGAGTAAGTGCCGTAATGGTGTCAGTTTCCGGAGTGTATTGGACCAATTAATGGCCAAATTGTAGTCAAAAACGATAACACGCCGAAAACCTGTATTCATCGCTACAAGAAGTAAAGACCGCAGCGAGCTTAAAGTAAAGACCGCAGCGACCTGATCCATAATTTTCAATCTGGCAGGATTATTCAAAACTTTGGGAAGGAATCATTTTTTGATGCAAACCACAACAAAGCATTCAATGGTATCTCACTTCTTTAATTGTATTACTATATGATTTGGTATAAGTACTAGGTCCTTACGCCTAAATTTTGTTAATACTAAACAATAACAAATGAGAGGATCTGCTGCGTATAAATCGATGTATAATAATTTTTATAAAACCATACTTCGTTTCAGAATATCACGTTATTTTAATTCAATGCAAGGATTTATAAACACAATTTGAGGAGAGAAGCAGGGGTGTTATCTGCGGTATTAAAGCATTCAGACAACAACAAAAATGCCAACGAAGATGAAACTAAAGAATATGCTGTCAAATGGATGGTGATTCGTAATTGAAATTTAGTCGGAATATAATTTTGCTATAGCGGCAAAAACACTGCCTAGAGATTTGGGCAAATGCTGATAGAGTGGAATTTCGTCGATCTACATTTCGACCCATTATACAACTCCAAAATCTAATTTTTCATTTGCCTTTTACTTGTTTGCTCTTAAGCCAGCAATAACTAATTGCCCCCTAAGGAATTTCAACTGTAAAGTTTTTTCAGGGACATAAACTAAACATGATTTGTCCCAGCCAGCATTTTATGAAAATTTTGATCAAAAAATATTCAAATATCATACCCCAAGATGATTAAAAACGTTCAAATTTAAAAGCATTTTCTGTTCGAAAATTAACGTATCATCGGGAGAAAAATGTACCATAAATGTGATTATTCTTGAATAATCATTTATGATTCATATTTCGAAACGCTTTTTGTTCATATCTGATATCATTGTAACATTGAGTTTTAATTGTTTTAGGGTAATATTTGAATGCTTTTCACAGTCATATTCTGATCATATTCTTGAACATATTTCAATGATTTTGGTTGAGATTTTTGAATCATTTTTGAATGCGATTATCATGCATTTATTCTTCATATCTCATACAAAATAAGATACTACATGCTAATCTTATTTCATCAGGGGAAGAAAGCATGCGGAAGTGAGCTATTTGAACCAAAGGCAATTATTCGCAAACAAACTAGACCAATATACACCTGCGACTACAACATCCAGCATCAGATATGATCGTCAACATCTTAAAATACCATATGGTACGGGATGTTGAAGCCATATCCAGGTACATATGTCAAGAGAGTTTCACTTACCTGAGGTTCAAATAGTTCACAACCTTTGTATTGTCTAATGGTTGGATTTGTATTTTCTGGGAAGCCGGAGGTGGAGAAATGGTTGGGGACATCTTTTGTTAGGAGCAGTATATAAATTATTTCTTGTCTTGAAGAATACAATTTTAATATATTTTTTCTGAACCTCATGATTGAAAAAATGTGTGTATGCGAAAAAATAAGATCTTCAATCAAAAGTAAAATTTTAACAAGTATAAAATTCATTATTCAGTCAACAAAGATTGTCAGAAAAGATTCAGAAAGCTGAATGAAAAATGATTAAAAATTTTGAACACCTAAAGTAAACACCTTTGATTCCAAAATATGATTGAAAAACTATATACAGTTTTTGATCATCAAAAGTATTCATATTTGATTATTTCTTTTGTTCAATTGTATGATAACTCATTTCTAAGTCAGAAGGAGTAATCAAATTGTATTGATATGTAGGGAAATTCAAAATTTTATCACCTAAATGCTGAGTGGGGTTCTACCAGTTAGCGACAAATGTGTGTATATATATAAATTATTTATAAGAAAAAGTAAAATAGTGTCCACAAACGTTTTTGATTGCTGTAAAAAAAATAATAAAAGAAATAAACTACATGACTGCAATAAAACCATGTAACAGTTAAGTTAAAAGTTCTCACCCATGCCTATGCTATACAAAGTTACAAATTACAGCAAACCTAGAAATCACACAAAAAATGTACTTGGAGTAGATAACAAAAGCGTCAAATGACTAAAAGACTAACAAATAGACAAGTAGGCACGCTTGCTGCAGACGCTAATAGTGGAACAGCTGCAGCATAGGTTGGCAAAAGCAAAGAACTAATAGCACAACTGAGCTTATACAAAGAACAAAATGTGTTTTATGTTTATATGTTATGTTGCCATGAAGCGTTGTGCTATTTGTTGGCCACTACGTAGTAAAATGGGCGACGATACCAGCAATGTTCACATATGAGCCATCATGGCTAATGGTTGATAGCCGGTGCTTCGCATTAGCCTCCCAGAAACTTTTTATGTAGATACAAAGGAGTGTTTGTGCATTTTATACGCATTTGCAAAATGGATAAATGGACAAACCAACTTACATAAAAATATATTATATATTATTTGTACATATTTACGCATATGGTAACTAGTCATGGAACCGATTTGAATGAATTCCATTTGGCTGTGTTCATCTCAACCTTTTTATATCAATTGTTGGTATATGTATAGATAGATAATTATAATTTGCATAAATTATTATTTCACTGAGATTTGCAACTACCTTTATACACATGTGCCCATTTCTAATCACGTTGAACAGTCAACGTTCTAACACCTGATGGCCCATGGAAGGGAAAAGCAGAAAGCAAGTACTTGCTAGATATGCTAATACAACGGCGCACGGTGGGGTATTTGATCAATCTAGCTGGCCAAAACTAAAACAGCAGTTATTTCTGTTCAAAAAGCTTTTGTCTCACTTCATTGTTATGAAAGGAAATATTTTTCATTTCATTTCATTTATTTATTACGGCAAAAAAGCCTAATTCATAAATTAAATTATATTACAATTTACTATCTTATTGCTAAGGTTTTACAATATTCATAAAGTTTTGCTTTAAAAGCTACGATTTCATTACAACTTTTTATATCTATAGGCAGTTCATTGAAACTTTTTAGACCTTTATAAAAAATATTTTGCTGATCTATTTCAGTTCTGAATAAAGGCAGTTTGAAATTATGTTTATTCCTTGTATTAATGTTATGTGTTTGCTTAACTAATACTACGTTTTTACTTAGATATTCAGGTACATTTTCACTTTTAATATTAAATATAAACTTCATAGCGTGAAAAAAAATCTGTTGCTTGACACTTAACCAGTTCAACTTCTCAGCATATCAGCCGTACGAGCATCTCTAGGTTTTTTAAGAATAAATCTCATACATCTGTTTTGCATCTTTTGAAGTTTATCTATTTCTTTGTCTGACACAATGAATAGAATATATGGGCAGTTTACAAAGTGCGGTTCTATAATGGACTTATATATAATTATTTTGTACTTTTTTTTAATATATTTGGATGTTCTCTGCATAACCCCAATTTTTTCGCAACTTTCTGGACTGTGTAGTTTATATGTTCTTCAAACTTGAGTTTGTTATCAATTATAATTCCAAAATATTTTATACTGTCAACTTTTTGTATGCTTTCATCAAAAGAAAAATTAATGGATCTTAATAAAGTTGGGTACACAAATTTTCCCTATAGCAAGAAATATTTCTAGAAAAAATGGACGAGATAGGTTAAAGACCACGCCCACTTTTATATAAAAGATTTATAAAAGGGTCGTAGACGAAAATAATAAGCTATATCTTAGCGAAAACGAGCTATGTATCAAATAGAATTTTGCTTTCTAAATTGAATTATAACATTAAATTGTAAAACACTTAGATTTGAAAAAATGGGTGAGGTACCGCCCCTTGTTTGTCTAAGCAATTTTCAATGTTTCGGGAGCCATAGCTCGAAGAAATACATACATACATACATGCATATCGTAATGAAATTGTGTTCACATATTTTCCTTATAGCAGAAAATATTTCTTGTAAAAATGGACGGGATCGGTTAAAGACCACGGCAACTTAAAACAAGTTTAAAAGGTTTAAAAGGGTCGTTGACTAGCATAATAACCTATAACTTAGGAAAAAATAGTTTTGAATCAATGATATTTCACTTATCCAGTTTTATTGTAAGAGGAAATGCGGAGACATTTTTTTTAAACGGGTGGTGCCACGTGTTATGTAGAAAAGTTAAAAGCACGCGGAGTATATAATGTTCAGTTACACCCGAACTTAAACACCTTTACTTGTTGTTATTAAACTTTGAAACAAACACAAGCTTATATATTGCCAAAAAATTACTGACATGATATGCCATGAAAAAATTATATACCTTTTTGTTTGCAAGTTTTTTAAAAAATTTAATATTGAAAAATAGTAAGTGGAATAACTCAGTTAAAACATGCGGTATAAAAAATTTTACATATGAATTAAAAACGCCTTTACTTGTTCAAAAAGAAAATGTAACTAGTTTTGATGAGGCTTAACAAGTGAACAAGTATTTAAGTTAGAAGGGTATATTGCTTTTTAATCCAAAAATACATCGAAATGCAATACAACTTTAGATGTGCGCGGCTAGCTCCGTTGACCTTGCAGATGGCTTTCGGGGTATGTATTGTCTTCAGCGGACATCTAGGAACGCCAGGGAGTATATTTAAAAATAAATTGGAATATTTTGAAAAATCGACTTTTGGCCAGCCAATTTGATGAGATACGCCACCGTGCGGCGTTCAAGAAAGGTGTTAATATAAGCCGATTGTTAGTATGTATGTTGTTAAGCATGGATTCGTAGTTATATGGGACAGCTATGTATTTGCGACCATGATTGTCATTACCATTACTGCTTCTCCTATGGGAATTTATTATGGTAACAAATTGTATGCGCTTCTACAAATTGCCTTTCTGGTTAACATTCATTATATCGCTCGTAGGCTGACAAAGTGGTTTTCGAATGTTTTGCCTTAATAAGTATAACAAGAGCATTTAACGCCCACGTAGACTAAATACTATTGACATACATTTATGCAACGATAAATATTAACATATAAACTTTGATTGGCCACCTCGAGCAAAGTTTCGCAATGGTGGATTGACGTCCAAGTATAGCATATTTAAAATAGTTATTCTCCAAAAAAGTTTTATATTTTATTTCTACCTACCAAGAATTGTACGCAAATGACGCAAACGTGATGCCGAATCCTTTTTATAATCTTGAAATTTGCCCGTTGATTTTTTTATATCCGCATGTGTCTTTTTCGTGAACATTTTGAAGCTCCAGTTTAACTACATTCTTCAATACCTTCCACCGTCAGCACCTTCTGTTATTGCTTCATTATCATTGTACTTATCGTGCGGCAGAACAGTATATAATGTAACTGGCCAGTAAGCCACTCCATACGTTGATGAAGCGAAAAAGGTGAAGAGCACGCATACCTCTTTAGAGGCGTTTACTTCCGACAGGTGCGTGATTTTTCGCTTCACTTAACACTCACTGGATATTAGATTTTGTTGGCGCTCTTTCGTTGGTGCTAAGATTTTTTTACCACTTTTAAAGCTGGCGAAAATCTTTTCACTTTTTCTCTTCTGCTTTAAATTGTCACTTTGAGACTTTCTCGGGTCACATTTTTTTCACACACATTTTTCAGCACTAATTTTTACATTTTTTCAACGAATTTTTATAAAATGCATTACTCTAAAACTTAATTAACAAAGTTCACTAGTTTTTTCATATTTTTATCACCTTTTTATACTGAAAATTAGATTGCGAAAATTTCTATCGCGTATAAACCGACCGAAGTGTGAAAATTGTTGACGTTTCTAACGAAATAAATGGGAAAAAGAGCAGTGTTGCAGTTAAATTTGGCCCTAACTTAGGGAGTGAATATCTTGTTCTTCCAGTTTAAAATGAATTAATTGTGCAATATGGTGAGGGATTCTTGTAAATATTAACTAAAAGTAATTTTAGTATTAGTGTTATGGTCAGTAAATCAATAAATAAGTAAAGCAATAAAATATATTAATAATAAAAATATTTATAGCGCATTATCGAAAATATAACAGCATTGTTCGCCGTCATCATATCTTTCTGTTTTTCTTCGTTATTCGTAAATAAGAAAACTTTATTCGTACTGTTCAATGTGGATATGTCATTTCAAATACACTCAAAAAAATTGCAGACATAACTTCATAATCATTTTCGGGGACTTGGATAACTCATTGGGATAATTTACAATATCAATTATGTATATGGATTCGTAAAAATAAGGTGAAACTCTTATTAACGAGTTCGTATACGACTTAGTAACATTTCCTCTTTGTGCTTACTGCCACCAATTTGTAAAACAGAAGGAATTTTAATTGTTTCCATCTGGTCCTTCCAGGTGAGTTGTGCCGCCCTCCTCTGCTTCCGTTGGTGGGTTCCGACAAAAATACCTTTTTTCGAAGAACTTACCTCTTCAATACTCCTAGAGCTTCGTGTTCTTGTTGTTGTTGTTGTACCGATAAGGTTTCTCCCCGAAGACTTTGGGTAATTTTATCGATGTGATGGTCCTTTGCCAGATACAGATCCGGTTACGCTCCGGTAACACATCTCGGGAACATTTATATGGCCACATCAAACCTTCAGAATATCCCTCCCTCCCCACCCCCAAAGTTTCATGAGAGGCTTGGGTTCACCGGCCTCGTATGTTAGTGAAACAGGTTTCGTCACGGATAGGTGAGGTTGACAATTGGGTTTGGAGAAGCTATGTATTGCGCTGGCAACCTGAAATGGTTGCGCTACACAGCCCCTTGAATTCGGTATTTTAGTCGCCTCTTACGACAGGCATACTTATCGCGGTATATTCTGACCCCCTAACCCGCTGGGTGACCCAGAGCCTCCTCATATGATGTTGTCAATGTAAATACTTTTACACCATATATAAACAGGACGGGTACGATAAGCGACTTGCAGAGGATGATCTTGGTTTGTCAAAAGAGGACTTTACATGCAATCACCTACTCAGTGCAAAGTTGGAAAACAACATTTCTGAGATAGTACGTTTTCGAAACAGCAGCCGGGCAAAGAGAATATATGTATCTATTCTCTTTAGATATGGTGATATTCCACTCAGCATTCAAAATGTGAATGATGCAATGCAGACGCTGATAGTTTTACTAATGCACTCACACTTGTAATTGACAATGCTGATCCTGCAATGACGTAAACATTGATACTCAAATTTATATATGTTCCTTTGATCGCTCACGCATGTCCGCATGTTCCCAACGACAGCCTATAATCATGAAAAAGGACTCAAACTGGGAAAGCTTCGGACACCTGGTACAGAACAAAAGAACATATAGCAGATACCATTATGCATGTGAGACAGATACATAATTCTCAACGGAAATTTTATGTATGCGAGAACAGTTTATCCGATTTAATCATGTTGTCACTCCTGACTGTCATATGACAATCAAATGATTATCACGGTTGTTTTGTTATTTTTGAAATTCCGCCATTTTCAACCGACGACAACCATATAAAAAATAAGCTTAAAAAATGAAAAAGAGATCATTTCAAAGTTTCATGCTAAAAGAAAATAATATTAAAAAATACCAAAAGCTGTCTGAATGTATGGGGCGCACTCAGAAAATTGATACGCGAAAAATAATAGTAGTTAGTGGTGATTCATTTTTAAATGTGTTTCCGCTTGAGGAAAGCGCTCTTCTGTTGTTTTGTAATTTTCTGAATTTAAATTGAACATTCTGAACTCGAATTCTTATAAAACTATTTATTTTAAACAAATAAGAAACACGTATGCTTTTATCATGTACAAAATTAAAACATAATGAAATAAAGTAAATAAAAAGCAAAAATCATTGTTTCATCTTTGGCGGAATATAACAATGGTCATTTATGATAGTATAAACAGTCAATCCTGATATCTACAGTTAAACTATCATTATGACACTTTTTGATAGTTAGAGTGTCAGCATGATGCAGGAAAAGGAATGAGAGTGAGCAGTACGGCTATATACTAAATCAGTAGGCGATGTTGGTGTATAAGAAGGAGACAAAAACTCACACGTACACAGTTGTTTACATCACATTTGCGCAAGTCACCTTAAGTTTGTGATAGAAAGTTTGTATGAGGCGCTGATCGTTAGGTTGACATTGCTGACAATCAGATGATAGTCAGTATTCTTGTAGGGCTGTAAATGTAGTATAAGCATGGCAGAACGATACAAGGTGGCGGCATTGTGACATACCTACAAACATAAATAAAAATCCCATGTACTTTGTTTTTTTAAATTCGATGGACAAATGTCAAAATTGTACTGCGGCGGAAGTTGATGTATCAAATCAAATAAAAAAAGTGTATAATCCATGCTGCCACCTTGTGTCGTTCCGCCATGAGTATAAGCAAAACAATAAAAATCAGATGAAAGTGGCAGCCATAGTGAACACAACAAAAAAGTGACAATGAAGTCAGCTGTTTACGTAAATAAATTGGCTGTCATACACCAATATAATACATAACACCGCACAGGCCCAAAAACCAATAGAAAGGATGGCGATAGGTGCTTTTCCAGCTGCAAAATTAGGCGTTTTGGCTATAAAACAAATCAGCAAACCCATAGCAAATGTAATCAAGAGCAATGCTAAACAGAGTCCAATATTTCGCAAATATGTTTGCATGCCACCGGCACAGCGTAAGTATATTCAATATATTAACACATAAATTAAGTGAACCTGGGCGCGAGGAGCAGAGTTAGCGAATTGGAAATGACATCACTTTATAGTTATAAGAAAATTATGTATGAAATTACCATTTTCTTTCCCAGGCAAGATATTATTTAATACCCAGTACAGCTTGAGATTAGAATTAAATATATTCTTTAGTTGGAACTGCACTAACGATTTTTGATTTTACAGTTTACAATTGGGTTGAAGTGAAGACGAAAATGTGGGCGTTAAATTTAGGTAAACCAGTCACAGTTCCCCCACTCAATGAGGCAATGGCAATAGAGCTAGGAGCTAGTTTGCTGGGAGAGGCCATTATATTTGTGATAGGCGCTGTAGTGCTGATATTTGAATACAACCGGTAGGCTTCATTTCACGATAAACAAGTAAAATGATGAAAATTATATCGTTTTATTATTCCTCAGCCAATCCAATAATGAAGCTAAAAAGCAAGAACAAATCAGGCAGGAAAAAGCAGAGCTTGCATTAACACTGGCTGAAATGGGTTTCCGCTTAGAGCGACAAGACGCACAAATAAGAGAGATGACTAGAGCGCTGGCCGATTTAGGTAAGTGTAAAAAAATAATCATTTTTCAATTGTAGTATTATGTGTTAATTTTGTTTTCATGTATAAAATAATGTCCATTAACTCGTGTTGTATAATTTTTAATTTAACTCATATCATTTTGCTTAATGGTACTGAACAGTTTATTTGTAGCGTTATATCTACCAAAGCATTCGACATTGTTAGGCATACGAGTTTACTTTACGTCTTCGAGAGTTCAAATGTTGAGCCTCAAAATGTCAGCTGCTTATTCAGAAGCACACCTCATTGTACTCTCAGCTCATTTATCACATTTTCTCGTTGAGCATTTATATTTTCTGTTCAAAGAATTTCTCATTAAATCCCTCGACCTCCAACTTAAGTACATACAAACATATTTAACGAATTGCTTATTTCCTCTTCAGGAAAACCTATCCAAACACCAATGCTCAACGACAATAAATCATCTTCAGCGAATGAAAAGTCAATAATATCTTCTGCTCTTACTACTACGTCTCCTATGAGTATAGAAGAAGCGTCAAAAAAGCCAGCGCAAACTATAATAAAACAAGCTTAGACCCATTACGATTTAACTTTTATTTAATTTTATTTTCTTTTTGTAGCTTATTTTTTTATAAATATTTATTTTAAAACCAACTTTCCAATTACTATCCCTTTCCTACATACCTTATAGAATCGCGTAATATATTTAAATGGACGCGTGACACAATTGCCGAGTACCAGCCTTTCAATCCCAACACGCCAGACCAATCTAATACAATTATAAAGAATTATGACGGCGACTATGATCCAAATTGTGGCGTTCTTTATAGAGCTTTGAACTTCCTTGAGACAAACGTTTTTGTTGATCGACGTAGGAGCAACAAGAAGCTAGCAACAACTACAACTTTGGCACTCAATGAAAACAAGTTGGATATCAAACCTTATGTGTATGTCGAAGAGAAGGATGTCAGTCAATCTACAACAAAACCAGCTAAAGAATATACAAACGCATTGACCACAGAGTGAAACATGAAATAATCGCAGTTAAAAATGGAATAGCCGAATAGGAATAAGATATGAAAATGGCTAATTTAAGAGTATAGTCATCCTACTTTTGACAGCTTAACACTTATATACTTTATTTTAAGTTACTTTAAGTGATTTTTTAATTTATATAACTTAAAAAGTGCTGTATAACAGCTGACTTGTACATTAACAAATCTAGTGTTTCGAGATTGTAGGTCAATGTAGGATTTCATTAGCATTTGTGTTAACAGTCTTATCATCTTGAGGTTCACAAGTTGGATTGTGCGTACCACACTAAACATTTACTAATAATTTTGTAAATAGAGTTTATTCAGTAGGATATACAAAGTGTTATACATACATACAAATTGCTTGAAACTTGGAATAAAAAGTGTTGAATGCGTAAACGACTCTTGTTTGAATATTTCATATGCAGAAGGATAATGTTAATGAAGTGCTTGTTTAGAGGGAAAGATAGCCAGATATCGATCCGTTCCGGTAACAAACATCACTATCACAGAGAGATTAGCTCTAACAAATTCTAAAATTGCCATCCCACCACAAGGTTTAACCGAAATTGATCGATGTGGTAATGAAATGCACCTTAGAAAAATATTTTTGTATAACTATCCAACTCTAGCTACTGTCAAAATCAATTAAAACAGTGAATAGCTGCAACAGTCAAAACTATATATTTATATCTCTTCACTCATTTGCTTGGAACGTTTTTTTTTAAATACAACCGAAATGCCTGCATTACCCGTATTCAAACTGGGCATGCTCGCTGTGCGACAGCTAAGTAAATATGTGGCTAATTTTATTAAAAAGAAAGCAAAGGATAATGCAACATTTCGTAACTATATTTGTATACCACCGGCACAAAGTAAGTGCAGCCATCATACGTAATACAAAGCAGTAATAACAAGAAAACAAATATTTTTAAAAGTTTACAACCGAGTTGAGATAAGAACAAAGATGTGGTCAATGAAATTGGGTAAACCGGCGTATATCAAACCACTTTCACAGGAGGCAGCAATAGATTTGGGCGCCAGCATACTGGGCGAACTTGTACTATTTATAATTTGTGGTGCCGCAGTGGTTATGGAAGTCTGGCGGTTGGTTGCAGTCAAACAATTTATAGCAGAACCTCGATATAACGAAATTGAAAAGCGTGTTTCATGATTAAGCTGATAAGGCTCGTTATATCAAGGTGTCGCTTTACTTAAGCGTTTAAATAGTAATGTAAATGTTATTAAAACCTTTTTCAATCTGCACGTTTGACAGACAAATGATTTCAGAAAGACATAAAAGGGAACAGAAAATACAAGCAGCAATAAAGTTAACAAACAATATATTAAATATGGAAGAAACTATTGAATATCAGGACGAGTATATTAAAGAAATAAAGAAAGCATTAAACCGTTTAGGTAAATTATTATATCAAAGTTGTTTCAAATGCTGATGTTTATTCAAAAAGGTAAAAAGATCGAAGTGCCGCATGGCGAAAAATTCGAAAGCAAACTACTAAGACCAGTTATTGTTACAAAATCAAGAGAAACACAAATAACGATACCAACAGCGGATAAACAAATACAGGTGCTTCTTTAAAAATTTTATTACAAAATCCTTTTACTAATTCGTGCATTATGTTTAGGTTGATTTGAACTAATTTGAAGTAATAAATTATGGCTGACTAAGTCTGATATAATGAAACATACTATAATTATACAAAATATTTAGTTTTATAAAATGTGTGCAAAATTAAACATTAATTCACATACAACTTGTGTGGGATTAATTGAAAATTATGTATTAATTGTCTTACAAAAGGAAAGAAAAACTAAAATCAATAATTTTCCAAGTAGTATTTCTTCAATATAATTGTGCATTTTGTAGAGTTATCTACTTTATTTAAATATACTTTATTTTTGTATTTTATTTTTTGAATTACTTTATTTTTGAATATGATTTGTATCTTCATCGGGAAATTGAAAGATCGAGTATTGATCATTGGTTTCAACAAGTTCATCATCGTAGGTATCTTTTACGTCTTCAGGATAAAATGCAGAGCCAACATGTTTTAATTTTAAATATTGGACAGTAAGACAATCTATTGGTAAGAGTTTTATATCTCCATTTTGGTTATCATCATCATCATCATTGATGATCTTCAAAAATGTCTTAACATTTAGGGTGAGTTGAATATATAATTGGAATCGTCCAGATTCTTCCGGATCGCCATTATAGTTTAAATAAAGTAGATAACTCTACACATTTAAACCTCATTTACAGTTCATAGAAAAAAATTAAATTGTTATTCCTCATAATTAAATGTTTTATATTAAGTCTCCACATAATGCACATAGCACTGCAATTTTCTCAAATCCTCCGGACTATCCACTAATTCACGCAAATAATCACGAAATACTGTACAAATATTATACAAACTACGTTTGACACCATTTTTGAGCGTCACATAATTCCGATCTAGTTTTTTACCATTCAAATTAACATTATTCAATTTGTCCAATTCAGTTTTTAGTGTAATCAGGGATTTGATAACTTGTGGCAGTGTCACTTGTACCACTCCGTATTTGTCTTCAGTGAGGGAAGCAGCACAAATACCAGCTAATCCTTGCACTACCCACAGCAAAGTATCCGAGTTAGATAGTAAATATGCAGTCTTAGCCCCCTCCGGCTCTCCAAACATATAAAATAGTCCTGGTATTTTACGAAAAGTAGCACGTATTGTTTGTTCCATTTGCTTTTTCATTTTCTCCACTTGATCATGTATACGTTGGCAAGCTGGTGACATTTTCTTTTTAGCAGCATCCGTCGCAGTTAAGTCTTCTTGACATGGTTCTGCCATCATGCGTCTTATGCCGTACGTTTCGTTATATTGGCGCAAGAGTATTTTTTCAGCAGCCTCAGTTGCTGTTGTGGGTTTAGTAGAGGCAAAAGTGGTGTAGTTTTAACGGCGGAAATTTTTTTAAGTGATGCCGCTAGCTCGTCGGTAAAAGCGTTGATTAAGCTCAAGCATTGTGCCGATAATTGATTCCAATTGTAGGGATGAGCGCCTAGAAATAAGGGGTGTTTTTATAAGTTTTAGTTATTTGGGTCTAAACTAGAGCAATGGCGGTTGTCGAAAATTTCATAAACGTACATAAACATGTTTATCTTATTACGATGTTGAAAATCTTCGACTACAGCTATAACTCGATTGGGCGTTCAGCAAACAAACCTGGTACAGAAAGTGCGTAGATTTCTTTACGTCTTTCATCTACTTTATTATTTGCAATATTATATAGATCTCGTGCGCCCAGCTTTTGCACTACAGGCACCAGGTTAGAGTTGAGGGCATCTACCAGTGTTATTTCCTCGGTGCCAATATTACATAAAACTGGTCTGCGTTCAATAGCAAAAGCCACCTCTTCTGAAGTTGTATGGCGAAGAGATGTTGCATAAGATGCATATTGCTAAGGATTTGTGCAGCCAAAATCCAGCCATAAAAAAGCAACCGCACATTTCCAGCTGTAGCAAAGAATGTATACATAGTCTCATCAACGTCGACGCTGAAAACACCAGCCAGATAACGATTCATTACACCGCCCACTAACCAATAAATGAGCCCAAATATTATTGTAGGTGTAAAAGAACGTTGTAGGGAGTTATACAAAGTACCATAAACTAAGGATCTTACTCTAACCAACATTAGTTCATGTATAATGGGTAACTCTAAATCGGGATCAGTGCGACAATTTTCTGTCGTAAAATGTAGAGTAGCAGCAAATAAGCCCACATATACAAGGAACATATAGCGACTGTTGATGCACTTGGTGCCAAAGCAATCACAAAAGATAGAACTATAAAAACGAGAGATTACTAATTATATACTTATAATGGCTTGCAATAGAAATCCTTACCGGTAATCTAAATGCAAAAAGCTGGCATACAACCATGTAGTCAAATAGCCAACTAACAGATGTAATAACAGGAACAACGCCTTTCGTGGCGCAGTACAAATCAACCATTTAAAACGTGTTGAATAATAACGTTTGACTGCAAGAAATGATTTTCCCAACAAAATACTATACAGCACTACTGCTACAATCAATGGCAGAATAGTGAACCATGTGTAGAAGAAAAAAACAAGCTTATCGTACTACTTATCCATAGCAATGGATGCAGTACATGAAAGTTAACGAAGAATAGAAAGAAACCAAGCAGCAAATATTGCATTGCAATACTGTACGCGAGTGCAATTAAACAACGGCGTAAGCATAACTTTTTGCATTCTACGATGATAGACATTTTGTTGTCATATATCTCAAGTTTACTGCAGAGCTATCAGCATCCAAGCCGCAAGCCGGCAAAGAGTTGAGGTTAGTTTTGATAAATATTACCCAAATTCGTTTACTTGTTGTGATTTCTTTTTGTAATACGACGCATATCACATTTGAAACGCTTAGCTCCGCACTAATATCACTAATTGTATATATTTTCCCATTAAAGCGAACCTAAATAAGCTTATTAGACGTTAAGCGCGAATTTACAAAAACTCAACAGATGTTTTTGACAATTCGCGAATGCTGCCAAAATGATATTGTCAGATAATTCAACTTTATATGGGGTTTACATTGAAAGATATTATCATGAATGCTTGTCACACGGCTTAATCACAATTCACACACATAAGATTGTGCATTCACGAGTTCAAAATTGCTTCGTTTTTGCGCATCTAGGTCACACTTGACTTCTTCAGCGAATGAAAAAAAGAGAGAAAAAAACAAGAGCTAAAGGAAAATGACGTAAAAATTGCCTTTAAAATAATGTTTACATGCGCAATGCGCCACCTTCTATAATACATCATGGTCGTAATGACCATGAGCCAGATGAACAATTGGTAATTGTCTTGTCTTTAGTTTAGAAGCAACTCATGTGTACAAAAATTTCAGGAACTCTGCTTCTCAGGTCCGCTAATAATACCTATAAAATACTTACTTACTTATAAATAAAATAAAAAAATTTCATTTCTCAGAAAATATTCAAGGTTCGATTCAAGCTCAAGGCTAGAACAATAATTGTTTTCTAATGATAATTATTGTTATTTTTTAATTTTTCTAAATTCAGAAAAAATAAAGAAAATCGGCCGAATGTCAAAGAAAACCTATTGACTGGCTCGTCTGTTTTTAACATATATATAGTACTTCTATATCAATACCTTCCTATCTTCCTAATGTGCAAATTTTCTGTCAATCATTATTTGCTGAAACTGTGCAAATGTATGTTCTGCGCATGCGCGGGGCTTTGTTAGTGCTAGTGAATTTTAGTAGCGTGTGTAAAAAAAGTATTAAAGGGGTAGCAACGGGTCACTATCCCCTTTACTCAACTTCTGCATACTAATGTTATAAAATCTCAGTTTAGTCGATTAAACAATTAAAAGGCCAACAAATACATACAAGGCTTGATGTATTTAATATTTAAACATGGGCTGCAGCCATACAAAGTACATTATTTACATAAATAGTAAAAAAAAGGCGAATAATTCATATTTTTGAAATGAGAAAAATTCAAATATACATGTATAAAAATATTCCTATACATACATCCTAAAAGCATTCTTTAAACATTTTTAAAATAATTTAAAGTGAATTAGAAGATATATAAACGTTTCAAAAATTTACTTATTTGACTTTTTTAATGAAGTAAACAAAATGTGAGTACTGGGCTGATGGTGCGACTAACGGACCTTTATTTTTGTGCGCTGAAATATGTAAGTCCCTTTTTTACAAAAGTTAACGACAGCCTTGAGATTTTGTCTCCGTATCTCGTTGTATATTTTACTGTAATGTTTGACAGGCTGCGCTGTTCAGTAGTAGTGATATAGAAGTATTACATATATGGTTTTAATGAACTAGGCTGTATTTTTTTTTGTATTTTGTTAGTTTTTTGAAATATAGTTTACACACTTATATCACTACTTAAACCGTATTAGGAGAGAGGGCGACAAAAAATTAGAAGAAGACAGGAGAAATACAGAGAAAATAAAGTAGTGTTGGAATCTGTTGTGTCATTTAGGTATAACTTAGCAGATGCAGAAATAAGTAGATCCCACATGCTTCCAGATCACTCAAACATCAATATCTGTATATCGCAACTTACATGTACAAAAATATCAGGAACTCTGCTTCTAAAAGCTCTCTATTATCCAGAGCGTTTCTGTGAAAATTAAGCGTAATAATAAGCTAGAAAATTTACCGGATGATGGCTACTATCATCATTTTCATTGATTCGCGCTTTATCACATAGACGATTTTGGTCGCTTTGCAACAGGTGACGAGCAATTGGGAGCACTCATGTATTGTCTTCATCCAGCCGTCCCTCATTTGCGGAGCCGATAATCATCATTTTGAGCAGAAACGTCTTCTTCCAGTATCATAACGTATCCCGCATTACAACATAGATGGTGCTGGTAGTTGCGCAGTCAGTAACGAGATTTGCGAGCACCGATGGAATTCAAATCTTCATCTTCCAATCGCTCAAATACTGTTGCCGGTAGTAATACCAGAGCACCTTTATTCATTCTCATAGATGAACTAAACAACGAAGAAAGGCAAGGAAAATTATATATCAACATTTTGCTTCACTTTATAGTCCGTAACTTTATTTAGTTAGATGAAACGGCGACTATACATTGAACTTATGTCAAACGGAGTACCTATGCGTAGAGAGCTTTGGCTTATAACCGCCATTTTTTCCGTCTACCAGTAAAGGAAATTTTGTCAGCTATCTTTTTGTCAGGGTTGGTTGACCTTAACATCAAATGAGTACAAGACATTAGCATATTCATGGTTTAATTATACAAGGTTACCCATGTAGCGTTATGTCACCCTGTACTTTTAACAATCCAACTCCCACATTTCTCCTAAAAATTTGAAGTTTTACTTCTTTTTAAAATCCTTTGTGAATATTATAGAAAATTTGGATATAGAATTGAAAATTTTAGTTTTCCGAGAAAAATTGTTGATTGGGTACACTTTTTTGTTTTTGATACTTTCTTTTGTTAACATTCGTTTAAAAAAAATAGTAAATGTGCGGAAAATCTCTTGTAAGAAACAATTTAAAAGCTTTTTTTTACAAATGTTTTAATTTAGCCGTGTATTAATTTTGCAGATACCATCTATATTTGCAGCGGCTACTTCTGCATTGCATATAATGAATTATGAGGGTATACTCTGCGACTTATGGCCCTATTTTCATAGTACTACCGGAAGTTGAATTATGCCTACATGTTTTGAAATATTTCCAAGTTCGTGTCCCAATAACCTAAGATATCTTCTCGAAAATGTTGAAATCGTTATTAACTTTTAAGAAAGATGCTTCCTGCTCTGCTCTGAATAAGGGTCTGAAGCGAATGCTACAGAACTTTAAATGTAGAAGCTTCCAAGGTTTGGTATTCGCTGAAATTTTGGCAGTCATTGTTAGGGTAAGTTTCTGGGTACATTGTGTGGTATTACGAAGACATACTTCGGTAAACACTAGTAAAACGGAACGAGGAAATACGAAGTTCCTGCATTAAGGTTATCCTCAATTCATGGCTTACAGCTGATCCTGTCTGATAGGGTTACTGTAAATACGCAGGCAGGAGTTTTGCTGGCCAGTTGTTGTCTTTTTCATCTAAGACGACCGCCCCCCGAGAAATCAAGTATTTGGCTTCAAGAAGTGTGTGTCTCATGAGAATGGTCTAATCTCTTCGCAATGGCATCCCATTTTGTATGTATGAATCATATTGTCTCCTTAGCTTTGTAGGCAGAGAGGACTTGCTTTCTGTGAAATCACTATGGGAGCGGAGCTATCTCGAACAGCATCTTCTCACTGAATTTTTTCTTTTCCCTCTGGATCTTTCCTTATCACTATTGTGGGTATTGAATTTCTGTCAGAGGGTAGAGTATGGCTATATCTGTCCACTTGTACGTCGTGTAGGCAGCCTGCCTGAATTTCTTCGCTAGAGTTTGTTTGATCTGAACCCGTAGTCTATAACTTTCTTCATTGTTTTCAAAACAGAAAATGTGGAGCTAATTTTTACGAAAGACTCATCCAAGAGTGGTACGTTTTTGCCTGTATTATTTATGAAAACGACTTTTTCTCATCTCCTTACCCTTGAAATTTACAAATATTTCTGTAGGAATCATGGAAATATACCGGCTACTACTGCTTCGTATTTACGAGTATATCGCGCAAAGACCGTTTATTATTTGCCCTTTGCTTGTGAAGAGGCTGGAACTGTAACCAATTTTTTATCTCTGATTTCTTGGAGTCTTGGGATATGTTTCACAAGAAATACAAATCTTACAATTCAAGTAAATTTGTTCTGAAAATTTTTTATTTCTTTTGCGGAACGGTCTCCCTTATCGTCTGATATATTGACGGTCGCTGCCAGTAAAGCCTTAAAGCACTTTTCACTTTTTTCCGAGATGCTTTCATCTTTTCGATCGGGTTGCCGTCTTCTGCTGTTGTTATTGTCGGATATCTCTGGTTTACTGGAGTTTTTGACTTTTTTTTGGTGTTCAATTTGTATGGCCGAGCAGTCCACTCATATGGCCAGCGTAATCAAAACAGTATGAATTTTCAATTTTTGTTTGTTTTATATTTGTAAGAAAATTTTTGTCGTATCCAATCTTCAAAATCACAATATGTTCAATTCTTGTTTGCAATTACGTATGTTTGTATTTTTGTCCAATTTAATTTGTTTATATTTTTCCAATCTTCAAGATCACAATATGTTTCAATTTTTGTTTGTAATTAAGTTTTTTTCTATTTTTGTCCAATTTACTTTGTTTATATTTTTCATAGATATAATATCTCTTTTAATTATCCATGTAACTTCATGCAAAGACTGGGAAGTTGAAATAGGTTTTGTATTCATGTGTCATGTTGCTGTGTCTAAATTTTTGTTTCGCTTTCCACTTTTCTCAATATCTCCGATATTTAGTTATTTCTCATAAATCTAAATTTTTTCTTTGTATGATTTACGTTGTAACATAGATTTAAGTTTAGTAATTTTAGGCTATATAGTCACATGTTAATTTAATTTTTGTTCAAATAAGTATAATGCATGCGTATGTTCCCATATATATAGCAGCTCATGTTTGTGATTCCAAATATATCATTTGATTTGTTAAATACTCCAGCTGGTGTCATTATTTATGTCGATTATTGATTTTTATAAAATATTTAATGTATTTATTCTAATATTGTATTGAATTTTTAGTATAACTAATCACGTAATTAATTTTCATTTTCTATCGTGTTAACTTCGTTAGTCATCCCATAATTTTCATTTTACAGTTTTGTAGCTCCGTTATATGTTATATCATGAACTTATGGTAATTTTATCGCTCTGTATCTCCATTATATCATACGATTATGATAGTGGCTTTAAAGTAAATTTGATTTTAATATTTCACGTAATTACAACATTTTTTATTCATAAACGAAAGTTTATTTAAATATCTAAAACACAATTATTTTAAGTTACAAAATACATATTTTCTTAACGCGACAATACAACATCAAACGAATATGTAATAATTACGGGGACATTTCTACAAACACGATGTTGCCTTTGCGACGATATATTTGCGAGTGGAGTTTTTAGCTTCGAGATCTGGTCTATTGGATTCTTCCATCTGTGAGAGTCCTGATATTATTTCTAGTAAGATATTCCGCGGCCACCGTGGTGTGATGGTAGCGTGCTCCGCCTATCACACCGTATGCCCTGGGTTCAACTCCCGGGCAAAGCAACATCAAAATTTTAAAAATAAGATTTTTCAATTAGAAGAAAATTTTTCTAAGCGGGGTCGCCCCTCGGCAGTGTCTGGCAAGCGCTCCGATTGTATTTCTGCCATGAAAAGCTCTCAGTGAAAACTCATCTGCCTTGCAGATGCCGTTCGGAGTCGACATAAAACATGTAGGTCCCGTCCGGCCAATTTGTAGGGAAAAATCAAGAGGAGCACGACGCAAATTGGAAGAGAAGCTCGGCCTTAGATCTCTTCGGAGGTTATCGCGCCTTACATTTATTTTTTTTTATTTTTTAAGATAATCCGCGGCCGCCGTGATGTGGTGTAGTGTGCTTCGCCTAGACGCCGAAGATCGGGGATTGGAGTCCCGGGGCAGGCAGTATCAAAAATTTAGAATGGTTTCAATTATAAAAAAGTTTTTCTAAGCGATTTCCCTCCCCCTCCCGCTTGCAATATGGCAATATGTTCGTGTAGAAACATGAGTTGGTCCATTGCTGCGTTACAGTGGAGTATAATGGTAAGTACTCCAGTGGCCCACATGAGCCAACAATTTTTGCAGGGTTGGAGTCGACGTAAAACACGAAGGTCCCGTCCCGCTAATTTATAGGATATATTAAAAAGAGCACGAAACAAATTGGAAGAGAAGCTCAGCTTAAATCCCTTCGATGGTATTTCACCCCCTGTATTATTTATGGTAATAGTCTAGTTGAGGGGTCGACTGCTAATACGCTACCAAAAATATAAAGAGAGATGTCAAACGACGCGTCTGGACATCAGTATTAATAATCCGAAGGCGGAAAATAAAAATTTTAACGCGTTCAAAAGATATTAACGAAAAACCGAAAAAAGACCCGCGGGTACCTCCGAAACCGGGGGTCGGATCCATAGTATTTTTGCGCAGAACACCTTTCTGCGTTGGCGGCCTTCGGCCGCGATTATAAAAATATAACCCTGGGCTACGCCATGCCAAGTCCGGGTGTGTGGTATAACCATGGCTACCGCCACGGTGATGCACAATTTTTTTTGTGGGTACAACACAACAACAACCACATGGAAATCGCCAACTTCAACTGCAAATATCTCAGACAGAGATAAAATTTTTCTTTTCCGCCTTCGGATTATTGTTCTCGAGATTAATACGCGTCTTTTGACACCTCTCTCGATATTTTTGGTAGCGTATTTGCAGTCGACCCCTCAACTAGACTATTACCTTATTTATTTATTAATATATTCTTAGCTGGTTTATACTTCTAAATTTTTTTTATAATCGTTTTACATTCTATTAAACTGCTTCTGTTTTTCATTGGCTAAGATATAAAAACCCGGTTCTAATTTGTATTTTGACAATTTTTGTTTTGCTCAAAAATTCTTCCAATTATTTTAGATTGCATTTTTCATCCACAACAGATGTCGCAAGCGCAATCAGAAAACCGATGTCACTCACCAAAAGCGAATGTCCGATGATAACGAACGATGAATGAACGAGTGAGCGACAACCGAATGCCAGCAAATTTTTAACTCACTTTTGTAATGAATTTCGTGTTAAGCGCACGTCGGTACGGCGGTTACGCGTAAATTTTTTTCGAAACTACTAACAATTTGTGCTAATATAAAGTGGACAAATTTTGGAAAATATTAAAATTGTCTGTGAAAAATTTTAAAATAAAAAGTGCCATTTGCAGCGACTTGCAAAGCAAATTGTTATTTCATTGATAATAAATTGAAGAAAAATAGAGTGAGTGATTTTATGTGAATGCGAATGGGAAGAGGAATAGTGGAAAGAGTAGAAAAATATATAATAAATGAGAAGAAGTGGCAAATGTAGCAACAAGCAAGAGTATGAGTTGCCGAAGAGAAGAAATTTAAAAATTCATTTACGAAAGTGAATCGTTTAAGTTGTTTTTGTTTTCATTTTTTTCATTAATTAATTGAAACGATTAAATGTTTCGCAAGTGTTAAAATAAATAAAATAAGTGTGGCATATAGCATAAAATATGCAATAAATAATTGAAATAATAAAAAGAGAAAGAAAACGTTAAGTGTACAACAAGAATGGCATAAATATGTTTTCTATCTAATATGAATGTCAATAAGAAATAAAACAGCAATAAAAAAATGGTATGCGCCTATTGAGGTCATTCATAGCGAAAAGAGGCGTTAAAAGTAGTCGTGCATATAATAAAGAGGAAAGTGTAGACATGTACTTATGTGTGTTCGACTGCAGCAGCAAAAGCATAATTGAGCTATAAACAGCTGCTATGCGCTAGTAATTAGTGCTAAAAAATTGAAAAAGTCCCTACCCGTTTAGCAAGCGTTCCTAATATAAACGCATACATAACGGTCGCTTCATTACGCCCCGCAGTGGACAGGTGTGCTATTTAATACGTATTCGCGCAGATACATTCATATATACATACATATAACCTTCATATTTCATCTCAGTCGGAGTGGTATTGTTGTTGTGTAGCAAATTCAAAAATAGTAATAACAAATAGGTAGTAACCTTGCATACAAAATCAAATAAAACTTACAGGTTTAACTAAGAGAAAAAATTGCAAAAATTCAAAGGCATACGATACCAATTCGTATCGGTATTTCCGAAAAAAATGCATTTGTGCCTTTAGTTATGAAGCACACCCTGCAACCCTTACCAAAAAACTGAACACCCTAGTAGCAGCAGCCAAATTAATTCTATAAAGTGTGCAGCAAGTAATAGCTCAACTAAAAATAAATGAACACTAACTAAAACGGTATTTCGTGTAAAGTACAATTAGCGCTGTCAAAGCGTAAAATTGTGTACAAGAGCTACATCAAAGAAATAACGAAGCTGCATCGTCTTCGGTATTACACCAAAGTTTAAAAAAGCGTAAAAGTGTGAAAATCCAAAGAGTCGTCGATATTATATACCAAAATTAGCGGCTAAATAACTCTGGAGGGAGTGAGTGAACATAGAAACAGCCGTTAGGCAGCCACAAACATTTTTAGGTGTGTGTGCTCCACTCACCTACTTTCGCGCGTGTTGTTGCTGCCATTGTCGTATGGACTAGTAGAGTGCCACCCTCAACTCTCACCGTATTCATAGAAAAACGTTACCAACAACCCAATCTTAAAAAAATAAGCAAAGCTTTCCAAACACAGTGTGTGCCTAGTGTTGTTGTCGTCGCGTGTTGTCTTACATGACTCTCCGTGTTTTATCATAATCGGTGTATTATTTCGTCGGTTCGGCTCTCGCGTTACGTTCGTTAACTCTCGCGCCTCTTTCACAACAATTTTCCCGTCTGTTCGGTGCTGGAGGAGGAAAGTAACCAAATAATATTTAATTAAATAAAATAAGCTGCAGCTAAATCGTTTATGCTCATCACTTAATTCATTTTGCTCTAAATATAAAGAATAATCAAATTGTTCAAGTTATAAAAGCATCAGTAGTGTTAAATTAATGAAATTAATACGTTTAATACTACATTTTTACTGAAGCATATTGGTAATTCAGTTTGTAAACTCCGAATTCTCCAAGAAATTCGAATTCAAAAATCTTTCATCGCATTTGAAGAAAATTAGTAAGCAAATGAGATACATTACGTTCGAACATCACGAATGCAACGATACAACTCTCTAAATTTTTACATTTTCTTTTGGCAAATTTCCAAACAAAATAAATAAAATACAAAACAATGTCAACATTTTGTTGTTATTTTATTTGTAAATATAAGTGTGATATGTTGTAAATTTCTTGAATTTTTTCACACGTTTGGACACAGTTTTATTGTGATATAAAAAAGAGTGGAAACACCTAACACGAGTGAGAATCGTTGTCGTATTGATTCCTTTCCAATCCAAATATGTTTTTTATTGATCGCCGATGATAAATATATGTATTTTGTGATGTACATAGTAACGCGTTCATATATCGTATTCGTGTAAATCCGCCCGTGCAACACCACCAGCGACACCCGCCCTATACATTTATAAACTGGTTTAACGATGTCTTCTTTTGGAATATGAAGCGTTCGACGGTTGATTCAAACAAATATTGCGTAAACAGGTGAGTAGTGATTGGCTAATGTTTAGATATCAATCAGATTAAATAGTTTAGCAATTTAGATATCCTTATAAAACAGCTGATCCAACTAACCCATTGGAAATGGTCAAAGGTGCCATTCCATAATGCCTTAGCCATAGCCATAAATAAAAAAAATAACCAATTGGCTTTGGTTTTTCTCCAAATCCATTAACCCATAAATATTGTGAGTTGGCAGATTTATTACTTTTATACTCAGCTGAGCAAAGCTCAGAGAGTATATTAATTTTTTCGCATAACGGTAATCCATAACGGCATAAACTAATCGAGATACATATTGCCTTCTATGTATATATCAAAATGATTTGGGCGAAAAAAGAAATTTATTTAGGCATGTCCGTCCGTCCGTCCGTAAACACGATAACTTGAGTAAATTTTGAGGTATCTTCATGAAATTTGGTACATAGGTTCCTGGCATTCATCTCAGATCGCTATTTAAAATGAAAGAAATAGGACTATAACCACGCCCACTTTTTCGATATCGAAAATTTCGAAAAACCGAAAAAGTGCGATAATTCATTACCAAAGACGGATAAAGCGATGAAACTTGGTAAGTGGGTTGACCTTATGACGTAGAATAGAAAATTACTAAAATTTAAGACAGTGGGCGTGGCACCGCCCACTTTGAAAAGAAGGTAATTTAAAAGTTTTGCGACAGCCAAATTATGTCGTTGAAGATATCATAATGAAATTTGGCAGGAACGTTACTCATATTCCTATATGTGCGCTAAATAAAAATTAGCAAAATCGGATAACGAACACGCCCACTTTTAAAAAAAATTTCAGAAGTAAAATTTTAACAAAAAATTGAATATATTTACAGTATATGAGTAAATTATGTCAACATTCAACTCCAGCAATGATATGGTGCAACAAAATACAAAAATGAAAGACAATTTAAAAATGGGCGTGGCTCCGCCCTTTTTAATTTTGGTTATGTTGAACTGACCGGTCCATGAGGAACTCACATAAACTGATTGAGTCCGTAGTGTTACCAAGAGTTTTTTGTAACGAACAAACTGAAAAACCCTATCAAAAACCAGGACCTATGTTATAAAATAACTCCGTCCTATTGGCAAATACTAGAAGCTTCCTAGGACTTAAGCCACTTGCTGCTTCTCGATCTGACAGCTGTATCACTCCTAATAGCTGGAGTTTTAGCCTGACAAGTGCAGGGCACGAGCACAGAACGTGCTCGATCGTTTCCTCCTCCAACCCGCACTTCCTACATCTGCTATCACTGACCAAGCCCATTTTAAAGGCATGTGACGCCAGAAGGCAGTGTCCAGTCAGATTACCCGTCATGAGTCTACAGTCCTCTCTTTTTAATGATAGAAGCAACTTTGTTAGTCTAAGGTTGTAAGACCTACACATAATCTTCCACACTTTACAGCCCCGCGCTTGAGCCCACGCCTTTCCCGCTTGGTCGATCATGTGCACCTCTCGCCTTCGCTTAATCTCGCCCAGTCTAATTGGGACGTCTACGGAGCAAGCTTCAAGGGAAGCGCCCTTTTTAGCTAGTTCGTCCGCTTTTTCATTCCCATCTATTCCCATATCCATGGGACCAAATATAGATGTATGCTTCTCCCTGTCCCGATTCTCTCCAGAGACTGCTTACGCTCTAACTCGCATTTAGATGCTGTGCTATGCGATATTATTGCCTTAATTGCTGCTTGACTGTCAATATAAAAGTTAACACGGTTGTAGCTTAAGCTATTCTCTTCCAGGGTTTCTACTGCTTTAGTTACGGATAATATTTCCGCTTGGAAAACGCCACAGTAATCCGGCAGCCTGTAGGATCTGCTTATTTCCGGATGAGCACAGTATACCGCAGACCCTACTCCTTCCACTACTTTGGAACCATCTGTGTACACATGTATCGCCTCGTCGGCCATTTGCACACCTTTGGCCCACCCGTCCACCTCTATTGTGGCCTTAAGATCTCCCTCGAAGCGCAGATAGGGAATCAGGTAGTCTGTTCGTCTTCTGATTGATGTCGCTATACTACTATGGCCATATGGTTGGCGCTCAAGCTGCCCGAGGCACCGAGCCTGGTTGCGGTTGTAAATGCTATGTTTCTTTGCTACCAGGTCTACAGTTGGAATTTGCAGAATGGCATACAGTGCAACCGTCGGGGTTGTTTTCAGGGCTCCCGTAATGCTAAGCATCGATAGTCTGCATACCTCTAATTTTTTGAGGTATGTTGTTTTTTGTGTGGCTTTCCACCAAACAAGAACTCCCTTTTTCATTTAATTTCTCTAGGATACATTTAATGCCAGGTCGAAAAATTTACCAATCCTTGTGAAATTTGGTAAGGGCATAGCTTCTATGCCGGTAAAAACAGGCGAAATCTGTTGAAGCCACTCCCAGTTTTTATACACAGTCGACGCCTGTCCTTCCCCTTGGCCGTTAGCACGATAAGTGGAGGAAAAATCGATATATCTTTACTGAACTTAGTTCACGTACTTATTTGAACTTACTTTATCTTGGTATTAAAAATGGGCGAAATCCGACTATGACCACGACCACTTTTTCGATATCGAAAATTTCGAAAAATAAAAAAATGCCATATATCTATACCAAATACGAAAATAGGGATGAAACATGGTGATTGGATTGGTTTTTTGACGCAAAATATAACTTTAGAAAAAACTTTGTAAAATGGGTGTGACACCTACCATATTAAGTATAAGAAAATGAAAAAGTTCTGCAGGGCGAAATCAAAAGCCCTTGCAATCATGGCAGGAATACTGTTCGCGGTATTACATATATAAATAAATTAGCGGTAACTACCCAACATATGATGTTCTGGGTCACCCTGGCCAACATTTTGGTGTATATCTCGAAAACGCCTTCACATATACAACTAAGGGCCACTCCCTTTTAAAACCCTCATTAATACCTTTAATTTGATACCCATATCGTACAAACACATTCTAGAGTCACCCCTGGTCCACCTTTATGGTGATATCTCGAAAAGGCGTCCACCTATAGAATTATGGCCCACTCCCCTTTAAAATACTCTTTAATACCTACCATTTGATACCCATGTCATACAAACACATTCCTGGGTTACCCTAGGTTCATTTTCCTACATGGTGATTTCCCTTATTTTGTCTCCAAAGCTCTCAGCTGAGTATGTAATATTCGGTTACACCCGAAAAACTTGGCCTTCCTTACTTGTTTTTTTAAAATTTAATTTTCTTTTTTTTTATGACATTTTCAAATATAAATAATTAAGGCACCGCTAAGGCGTTATGACTAAGACAACTTTACCAGAGTTTATAGAATGCCCCATGCATCTTAAGTTAGTTGTTATGGCATATCTCCACCTAGAGCTTTAACTGCCACCGTTGTCTCATTTGACGTTTTATTATTTCGTATTAAAAAACTATAAAATGGGGCCACGCGCACAGTTTCAATATCTGTGCAGTTTTCCAGCCACAAAAAAAAATTTACATTTTCGAATTAATCACATACATTTTCATAGCAAAAACAAATTGTATCAATTATATGGTTGGCTCATCTCATCAGCTGATTTTATTTATTTCATTGCATGGCCGAAGGGATTGTCAAAAGGAGATGGCAAACTCAAAATGAAACCATCACATTTGCAACATTTTCTTACACATACAAAAACTGCTAAGTTTTATGTTTCCATTCCATATAATTCGCACCAACCCCAATACACAGATTTTGACAATTTGAACAGACATATTTTGTTGCTTTACAGATGAGCCAACCACATAATTTAACCATGATATTGTATCTAGATATTCTATTTTGGTATATTTTTTTATTTTACTCATATTTGGCCATAAAAAATGTACAAAAAACATCTGTCATACATTTTTCATTAATGCTGCTACTTCTAAATATTTTCCTATCAAACAATGTCATAACATATAGTATTTTGTAGGCTGCCTTACCTAAAACATTTATGACGGTTGAAGATTTAACTTAAACATGAATGGAGGCAGTAAAAAAAATGTAAAATTTTGTTTATTTATGTTTAAATGTTAAAGTTTCAATGTTATAAATTGAATGTTAGTAGTACGTTAACAACCTAGTGATGTGAATTGTGTAATTCTAACTATGTGTTAATGTTTGTTTTGTGTATGTCAATTTTATGACAAATATACAGTCTCCCTGATGAAGATGAAAAAATTTAATCGAAACGTGTAGGAGGAAAAGAGAAACCTTGGGGTTTATCTTTATTTTATCGGCCGAAAAGCTCCAAATAATTACAATTGTAACCAAAATTGGCCCAAAATAAATATACTAATCTTCTGTCTTTCGAGATTTAGTTTTATAAGATAAAACCTGTGCGATTTAACGTTAAATCCTTCAGATGCGTAAATCTTGAATAAAGCCCTAAGACCTAGTTTACATATAAAGAGACTATCTTCATATTCGTATTTAAGTCCTAATCGTTAATTTAATAACTAGATTTCCAATATAAATTGTTCCCTTAGATAATCGGTAATTATGAACACATTTAAGAGATTCCGATCTTTTTCATAGAAAAAATACCACCTCTAGAGTGTAATCTATAATTGGAAGCACGAAATGAAAGAGAAACGTTAAAATTTGACAAATAATAATCTAGTTCCCAGGGATGGAACATATATACCGCATTGATTATCTATTGAGGATTTTTTGTAGATTAGTGCATATGTAAACGTTCCCTAAGTGGAGATATGCTATAATTCAATGGAAAGCAGCGCCAATAGCTATATCTTTCAATGGAATTTTAAATGGGTTACTTTCTTCAACCTCAATATCACAAAAATATTGCTTTTCAGTTTGTAATAACTTCACTGGTATGTAAACTAAAAAGGAAGTGAAGAAAGGTGACCTAATCTTGTATCTGTCAACAGTTGATAAACAAAATTGTTTGCATTATTAACTTTGTATGTAAATCTCTGAACAAAAAGAAACCAACAACCACTTGTGTGGTACTTGTGTGCATACACATGAAACCATTCATAGAGGAAGTTAAATACAAACTGATAATAATCCCTAAGGATTGTGACGTTAACGCCAGTGGCACCCATCATCTCGATGATATATGAAGTTTTGTTTTTTTCTTCTGACTCATCGAAATTTCACAAAATTAATCGAATGGAAAAAAATATGCGGGAATAACCCGCACTGATTGAAGATAATCCGAAATTTAGTCATCAGAGCGCAACACTTGAAAGTAAAGGCGCAAAGAAATATTTTTGTAAACCTAAACTACCTGCACCAGATTAGAAGGTTTAATGGGCGAAAAGAAATAACAAACATTTCAGCAAAATATTCAAATGTTATACCTTTTAGGAATATCTGTCTGTATATGTTATGTGTATGAGGCATGATTTTTTTTCGTTTCTCCAATGTTGTGCAAATGTGGCAGGTAAATTTGTAATTGACGTTGAAAGCCAAAACTATTGTGTGCGTATTTTTGCTCAAACCGAAGAGTTCATTGAAAAAGTCACAAAAGTTAATGGATTTAAAAACTTATGAGTGTCATTGATTTTAGTTTATTGAAAAGAGAATTGAATTGTTTAAAAATAGGAGGTCGAAAGGTTTATACGCTCAATTTGTAATCTGATTGAAATATTTATTTAAGATGGGTATTCAACAAAAATAGTTTTTATGAGTTTTTAAGCGGGGATTACCATTTTTGCTTTAAATGTATGAAAACATTTATTTGAAGCAATTTTTAATTTATAATTTATTAATGATTTGGGAGAAATTTAAACAAACGTGACATCAGGACGGACAAGGCGACAGCTGTTTCGATTATAACTTATAAATCACTTCAAAGCCTTTTCTCATACAAATAGACAACATTGATTTCGTTGTAGTTCTATAAATAGAACAAAAACAAACACCAAATTTTCCAAAATTATTAAATAAAACATCAAGTTTCTTCGAAAACCGCCTTACCAACGCATAACTTTACCACATGATGCCATACGAAGTATGGACTATGAATAAAGAAAATATGCAAAGAAGGCAGTTGGGATAAGGTTTACAACATCTAAGGCATGACGTGGCTGAATGCGTTTATAACACTTCAACCATCGTAGGAGTGCGGGTTCAAATCCCACTCCCGGGAGAAAAGGCTTTGCAGAGATTTACAAGGTATAATCGAAACAGCTATCGCCTTGTCCGTCCTGATGACACGTTGTTTAAATTTTTCCCAAATTATTAAATAAACTATTTTTTTTACTTAGAGTTTTGTGTATCTATAAATGTATTAAATTTAATTTTAAAATTATGTCGGCCGAACCGGCCTTACCAATTTTTTATATACATAGCTTGAAAGTAGAAATTGAGGCACTATCAATCGTTACAAACTAATTTGGGCCATTTCAGTTCGTTAGCTTACTTCTCAAAGACGCATTTTAAAAAGCGTGAGGACAAATCCGGAAAACATATTTAATGGATTTTAAAACTTTATTGCATATCAACTAAAACAAAACATCTGTGTGGAATGTAGGTATGTGTGGTATTGCTATCGCACAGTCCTCTCCCGCTAAAACACTTTTCTAGTGCATCCACAGCACTTCCAACGTACTATGATCTTTGCTCGCATGCTCCGGCCCACTGATTTATGGTATATGTAAATGTACTATTACATTTTATTTTACCGTCGATTTCGCCGTCCACCTTCTAATTATCAATTTAAATTTATATATTTTCATTATAAAATTACATTTTTATACTCAGTTGAGCAGAGCTCACAGAGTATATTAACTTTGATTGCATAACGGTTGGTTGTACAGGTATAAAGGAATCGAGATAGATATAGACTTCCATATATCAAAATCATCAGTATCGAAAAAAAAATTCGATTGAGCCATGTCCGTCCGTCCGTCCGTCTGTCCGTTAACACGATAACTTGAGTAAATTTGAGGTATCTTGATGAAATTTGGTATGTAGGTTCCTGGGCACTCATCTCAGATCGCTATTTAAAATGAACGATATCGGACAATAACCACGCCCACTTTTTCGATATCGAAAATTCCGAAAAATCGAAAAAGTGCGATAATTCATTACCAAATACGCATTAAGCGATGAAACTTGGTAGGTGAGTTGAGCTTATGACGCAGAATAGAAAACTAGTAAAATTTTGGACAATGGGCATGTCACCGCCTACTTTTAAATGAAGGTAATTTAGAAGTTTTGCAAGCTGTAATTTGGCAGTCGTTGAAGATATCATGATGAAATTTGGCAGGAACGTTACTCTTATTACTTTATGTCTGCTTAATAAAAATTAGCAAAAACGGAGAACGACCACGCCCACTTTTAAAAAAATTTTTTTTTAATTCAAATTTTAAAAGAAAAGTTAATATCTTTACAGCATATAAGTAAATTATGCCAACGTTCAACTCCAGTAATGATAATTTGCAACAAAATACAAAAATAAAAGAAAATTTCAAAATGGGCGTGGCTCCGCCCTTTTTCATTTAATTTGTCTAGGATGCTTTTAATGCCATAAGTCGAACAAAAATTAACCAATCCTTGTGAAATTGGTAGAGGCTTAGCTCCTAGGACGATAACTGTTTTCTTTGAAAAAGGGCGAAATAGGTTGAAGCCACGCCCAGTTTTTATACACAGTCGACCGTCTGTCCTTCCGCTCGGCCGTTAACACGATAACTTGAGCAAAATCGATATATCTTTACTAAACTCAGTTCACGTACTTATCTAAACTGACTTTGTATTGGTGTAAAAAATGGCCGAAATCCGACTATGACCACGCCCACTTTTTCGAAATCGAAAATTACGAAAAATGAAAAAAATTCCATAATTATATACCAAATACGGAAAAAGGAATGAAACATGGTAATTGTATTGGTCTATTGACGCCAAATATAACTTTAGAAAAAAAACTTGGTAAAATGGATGTGACACCTACCATATTAAGTAGAAGAAAATGAAAAAGTTTTGCAGGGCGAAATCAAAAGCCCTTGGAATCTTGGAAGGAATACTGTACGTGGTATTACATATATAAATAAATTAGCGGTACCCGACAGATGATGTTCTTGATCACCCTGGTCCACATTTTGGTAGATATCTCGAAAACGCCTTCACATATAGAACTAAGGGCCACTCCCTTTTAAACCCTCATTAATACCTTTAATTTGATACCCATATCGTACATACACATTATAGAGTCACCCCTGGTCCACCTTTATGGCGATATCTCGAAAAGGCGTCCACCTATAGAACTAAGGCCCACACCCTTTTAAAATACTCATTAGCACCTTTCATTTGATACCCATATTGTACAAACGCATTCTAGAGTACACCCCTAGTCCACGTTTATGGCGATATCTCGAAAAGGCGTCCACATATAGAACTAAGGCCCACGCCTTTTTAAAATACTCATTAACACCTTTCATTGATACCCATATCGTACAAACAAATTCTAGAGTCACCCCTGGTCCACCTTCATGTCGATATCTCGAAAAGGCGTCCACCTATAGAACTAAGGCCCACGCCTTTTTAAAATACTCATTAACACCTTCCATTTGATACCCATATCGTACAAACAAATTCTAGAGTCACCCCTGGTCCACCTTCATGTCGATATCTCGAAAAGGCGTCCACCTATAGAACTAAGGCCCACGCCCTTTTAAAAATACTCATTAACACCTTTCATTTGATACCCATATCATACAAACGAATTCTAGAGTCACCCCAGGTCCACGTTTATGGCGATATCCCGAAAAGGCGTCCACCCATAGAACATAGGCCCACTCCCTTTTAAAACACTTATTACACTTTTCGTTTGACATCCACATTGTACAAACGCATTCTAGAGTCAACCCAGGTCCACTTTTATAACGATATTCCGAAATGCGTCCACCTATAGAACTTAGGCCCCCTCCCTTTTAAAATACTCATTAACACCTTTCATTTGATACCCATATAGTACAAACAAATTCTAGAGTCACCCCTGGTCCACGTTTATGGCGATATCTCGAAAAGGCGTCCACATATAGAACTAAGGCCCATGCCCTCTTAAAATACTCATTAACATCTTTCATTTGATACCCATATCGTACAAACAAATTCTAGAGTCACCCCTAGTCCATCTTTATGGCGATATCTCGAAAAGGCGTACATCTATAGAACTTAGGCCCACGCTCTTTTAAAATACTCATTAACCCCTTTCATTTGATACCCATATCGTACAAACAAATTCTAGAGTCACCCCTGGTCCATCTTTATGGCGATATCTCGAAAAGGCGTACATCTATAGAACTTAGGCCCCACGCTCTTTTAAAATACTCATTACCACCTTTCATTTGATACCCATATTGTACAAACAAATTCTAGTGTCAACCCTGGTCCACCTTTATGGCGATATCTCGAAAAGACGTCCACCTATAGAACTTAGGCCCACTCCCTTTTAAAATTATCATAAACACATTTCATTTGATACCCATATCGTACAAACAAATTCTCGAGTCAGGCCTGGTCCACCTTTATGGCGATATCCCTAAATGGCGTCCATCTATAGATCTATGGCCCACTTCATCTTAAAATACTCTTTAATACCTTCCATTTGATACACATGTCATACAAACACATTCCAGGGTTACCCTAGGTTCCTTTTACAACATTGTGATTTTCCCTTACTTTGTCTCCACAGCTCTCAACTGAGTATGTAATGTTCGGTTACACCCGAACTTAGCCTTCCTTACTTGTTTCATTATAAATTTGTATTTTCTCAATATAAACTCATATTTCTCAAATTCAATTTATATTTTCTCAGCATAAACTTGCATTCTGGAAAGGTGTAGAAAAAAAACCATTCCCAGTTAAGTTTCCAGAAACTCATTTTGCAGCAAACAATTTTATTATTATTTTTAAATTCGTATGACAAAAAATTAAATTTATGAACTTTTTAAATTAAATTTTTTAACAAAAAATTTAATTAATGAAACCGTGGGTATACGAATAATGACCATATGTCGATTGCATGCTGTATTTAAGTCGAATACCAGCCAGTCGATTTTAAGGCGCTGTTTCCAGTAACTGAGTTTTGAAATTTACATTTCTCTTTCACTCAAATTATGAAGAAAGTGCACATTTAAAACTGAAACTTATTGAAAAAGTTGCTACTCGACTAATCGATTAAACGAGTATAAACTAGGGCCACATATATAAGCATATATTAACATACTTTAATTTCCTATGCTATCGCAATAAATTAATTTCTATTTTCCATTGCAGAACTCGCGTCTCATTTTATTTAACCGCAAATTCGGTGCATTAAAAATGGCTGCCGCCAGTGCTGGCCAACAATTGCGTCAGCAACAGCAGCATCACCAGCAACAACAACAACTGCATATGCAGCAACAACAAGATTTAAATGTGATTTCTTTACGACCTACTTTACAGCAGTCAATGAAACATCAGCAAGAACAGCAAACATGCTTTGACACTGCAACAGCAACACCATCAGCAGCAGCAGCAACAAAATTTACAAATGCAATTGCAACATATGAATAATAATAACACCAGCTTTTATTGCAACAGCAACAACAACAGCAACTGCAGCTGCAACATAATACACAATCTCAACAACAGTTACCTACTACAAAATTCGATATGCGTGCTGGTAGCAATTCGCAAACATTTAATCAGCAACAACAAAAACACGCCGACAACAACAACAACACATACAACAGCAACAACAAAATTTGCAGCAATTGCAGCTACAGCAGCAACAACAAATTCATAATGTACACTCTCAATCTTTACCAGCTGGCTTGGTATAATGGTGATTCTGTGTTTGTTTCTAGCAACAGTGCAACTCGCAGCCAGCCATATGAATATTTATCAGCATACAACAAACTAATGATATAATGCACCAACAGCAACAACAACAACAACTAATTCAACACAACAGCAAAACAACCTGCAGCAACAACAACAGCAACTACTTCAACAACAACAGACAACCTGCAGCAACAACAACAGCAACTACTTCAACAACAGCAAAAAAACTGCAGCAACATCAGCAAACGCAAAAACTACTTCAACAACAGCAACAAAACCTGCAGCAACATCAGCAAACGCAACAACAACAAAAACATTCATTAAAATAAATCATAATGTTGGATTGGCAGCACCACCTACAATCGCCTGCACGCCAACATGTCGCAATTAGTAATCCCAATTGTAATGCTGCTAACCATAATGTGAGTGCTGGTGCTGCAGATGCTGCTACTACACTAACTACGACAAACTCTACGGTAGCTCAACCGAGTGCCGTGAGCATTGCAAATTTAGCACCTGGTTGGCGAAGACAGGCTAACAATGATGAAATCATTTATATAAGGTTAGTACACATATTTTGTACAGAGTTAATGGTAAATTGCCGTTGAGAACATGGAAAAAAATATTTGAATCCTTCCAACTGAATTTCATGCTAATTGAAATCAGGCCCATAGTAAGGCTGTAGCTGTAGTTGAAGATGACTTCTAAGATAACATCAGCTGCTGATAATTTTTTTTCTGTTTAAATAAGTTTACTGACTGAGTCGTTATCTTTGTCTGCTTAAGAGTATTCATTTATGACTTTACCTATTGACTAGGTTTACTGCAACCAATCTTAGTGCAATTTTTTTAAGTTTTAACGAGGATAAGTTATGTGCTTGCTCATATATTGCAGAGTGGGACAAGGGAGCTGCCCAGGAAAATAGATTTGTAAACTCATTCTTTGTTGCACGAACACAGCAATCTTACCAATAAAGAACTTTGAAATGAAGGACGTAAATTACTCTTTAAGAAATATCCGTATTTGAAAACGGTTTGAAAATGCTTGCCACAGGATGGTAGGATCGAAATCCCAAGGGTAACTTGCGGATAAGTTTCTTTCTCAATTCCTTTGTCTAGATAGGCTGTTATAAGAAAGCTTACATAACTGTTTTCATGCTGACGATTGTATACATATATTTGTTTTTATACTCTGTTTCCATACAGCTCGCAAGCCCAAATCTTTAAAGGCTTCAAAAAAATGCTTTTAGTTTTTTTGATTTCCGATAGTGTGGATAATTGTTGTATATTGGAACGATTTTCCGTCATCCCTTATCAAATGTGGTTTAAAAGAAAAACCAGTTTCGGCATTGCCCCATCATCACTGTATTTGTCGAACGGAAAATCGTTCCATTATGCTTAAACAAAATTATAATTAATCACGCTCTAGATAAGCTGAAAATTGCTCAAGCAATAGTGTTATCAATAGTATATTAGCAATTGTTTAGTTGCCGAGGGGCTTCGCGTACCATCACACCGCGGCGGCCGCCTTGAAGATGCCATTCGTAGTCGGCATAAAAGAAGTAGGTCCTGTCGTGCCAATTTGTAGGACAAATTAAAAGGAGCACGACGCAAATTGGAAGAGAAGCTCGACCTTAAATTCTTTTAGGTTATCGCACCTTTCTCATATTATTTTTATTGTTTAGTTTAGATCACATAAATGCATATGTGAGAGGGGAATGACAAAGGTTTAAATACTAGTTATAAGTGAAAAGTTGCACAAACGTCATATATTAATAATGGTTTTAAGCAAATTTTCATAGATTTCCCTTCCCCCATACAATTTATAATTATAAAACATGAAGCTTTTGAATCAGTACTTCGAAATAAGATGTACGTGCGCTCATAATTTGTTTAGTGCAAAAGGGGTGCGTTAAAGGAATTCAAGGCGTGCCTACCAGTTCGGACTAATCCATCTTCATATTTGCGTCATACTTACATAGTATATTTCGCTCATGCAAAGATTTTGCTTTCCATTTCATATTTCATAAGTACCGCTTGACTTCGCCAGTTATGTATGTCGAGTGCGTTTATGTTTGTTTAAGTTTGTGACAGTCGATCACGTTTATTAGGCTTGTGTGTTTTTTCTTGTTCCAATAAAAACTACACGAGTAGTATCAGTCCATTGCCCAATATTTACTTATGGTATCTGATATCGTGTATAATTACCAATAAGTAATAAGCTACGATAATAAGGCGCAGAGTTCTTATTTCACTCTACCCGTCTCCCCGCAGTCATTGCAATCCTATTTTGAAGGCACTCATCCACTCTACATACATTTTGTATGCTGTTTGCTTTTAGTATCGTTGATTGCTTGTATGATTGTTTGCTTTCGCGGTTATATGGATGTTCGCTTGTTTTGTTTGTGTTATTGCACAAATATCTGTTGTTATTCGTCCAACATGTGCCTGGTTAAAGTGTTGTATGGTCGAATGCCCATTCGGCAATAGTGTAAACATCTGCCTCTTTTTTTCACTTTTATTTATGTCTGTTGTTTACAAATCGGTAGTAAATGTTATATGGGAATATTCATCATACAATATACAAATAGATAAAGCAATAAAATTAAGAATGCAACAGCTCCAACACCGGTTCCCAATATTGCGACATTCTCATTTTGGTCAGTTGAGAAACTCGAATGTTTAGGGGAGATTATTTGTAATGAAAATCATACCTATATATGGGGTATTCCATACCATTTCGACCAATTTGAACCGGACCCTCTTGAGAATTGGCTGAAAGTTTTTCTTCTTTTTCTATCTTACGAAAGATGTTTTTCAGAAGTTTTTCAAATTTTTCATCCACTCAAAAAAGTTATGAATACAACCGTTTTTGTTTTCAAAATGCTATAAACTTTTTTAAAAATTGACCGTTGGGATAATATGTTTTAAATGTACTTTATGAAAAATTCCAAAAATTTTTTAAGTTTTTTTGTTTTTTGTAATTTTCAGTTTTTCGAGATTTTTCGAATTTTTTCATCCGTCTCATTAAAAACTTCAATCAATTCTGCAATCATCCCACCTAATCCCGGAGTGGGCCGAGAATGTTTTTTTGTATTTAATTGAAACAAAAACTTAAAATTTTTTTTGTATTTTTTCCGAAAAGTACATTTAAAAAACATATTTATGATCCCAAACGGTACAATTTTGAAAAAGTTATAGTATTTTGAAAAAAACACCTTTTTCCAACTCAAACTAAGTTTTAATATTTTGAAAAACGTTTTTCAGAAGTTTTTCAAATTTTTCATCCAACTCAAAGAAAAAGTTATGAATTTTTAAAAAAACACCGTTTTTGTTTTCAAAATGCTATAACTTTTTCTAAAATTGACCGTTGGAATAATATTACTTCTTTTCGAAAAAATACAAAAAAAATTTTAAAGTTTTTGTTTCAATTAAATACAAAAAACATTCTCGGCCCACTCCGGGATTAGTAGTAGTGATTGAAGTTTTTTATGAGACGGCCGAAATTCGAAAAATCTCTAAAACTGAAAAATTACAAAAAAAACTTTAAAATTTTTTTGAATTTCTCTCCGAAAAGTACATTAAAAACAATATTTAAAAAAGAAAAAATCCCAAACGGCCAATTTTAGAAAAAGTTATAGCATTTTGAAACAAAAACGGTGTTTTTTAATCATAACTTTTTTGAGTTGGATGAAAAAATTTGAAAAACTTCTGAAAAACGTCTTTCGTAAGCTAGAAAAAGAAGAAAAACTTTCAGCCAATTCTAAAGGGGTCGGGTTCCAAATTGGTCGAAATGGGATGGAATACCCCATATATAAATATGCAAATATAGTGTGAAGGGCGGATTTTGATGGAAGCTACTGTTTAAGCCTCAAAAAGGTGGACGAATTCTGTATACTTTTCAAATAAAATGCTTCGAATTTACTTAACTGTTTAAACAAATATTTCATACGATATTGAAAAGTAGAATAACGATTTATTAATTACATATGTATTCCTTCTAAAATTGCTCTAATGTGTGTTAATATTACTATAGTGCTAAGTATTATTTAAGCTGTCAGATTATGTAATTTAATGTAAGAGGCTGTTTGTATACTACATACATACGTGTGTGCTTATAAAACACAACAATTAAAGTTATTTACTTTTATTAGGTACGACTCTTCATTATGTTTTACCTTATACATACTGTACATTATTTATATAGTCCGTAACAATTGTACTCCTATGTGTTATCATTGGAAATTTGTCGACATGTAGATAAACAAAATTATTTTGTATTTAATTTATGAACTGGAGAAGCTTGATAATTGCTAACGTTAAGTACAATTTAAATATGTTACACACTGCATTATTTTAGAAAAATTTGTTTTGAGTTTATATAAACTTACGTGTTAGTAAAGTTCAGTGAAAATATAGCAATAGAAGCAAACATTGCGAAGGCGCACACTAACCACTGTACGATCGAGTAAACTTTTTGAAATCTGGAACTGAAAACCAATGCATTTTGTATAAAGAACAAAACATAATATCGTTAGCTTAATGTGAAAATGAGCTAAGTCACTTTTTTACAAATTGTATTTTAATGCAGTTTAAAACTGAATTCAAAATACATCGATCATATTTTTAATTTTTAATTTTTACGTGCTGTGGGCAATATGTATAAATGTGCTAAGTCGTCAGCTGTTAAAAGAATGTGCTAAGTCAACCTTCAATAATATCGATCTGCAGTACTAGTCATTTCTTTGTGCGCGCATTTATTTACTTATTTAATTCATTCAGTCTAAAGTACATGTTTTGTTGTTGTTGTATAACGATAAAGACACTCCCGAAGGCTTTGGGATGATACCGTGATGTTGATGGTCCTTTGCCGATATAGATCCGGTACGTTCCGGTAACAAGCATTATTAAGATTTATATGACCACATTAAACCTTCTAGCCATAACGCCCTACCCACCCCTTAGTTCCATGAGGAACTTGGGGTCGCCAGAGCCTCGCTGTCAATGAAACAGGATTCGCCACCGGTTAAGTGAGGTTATGACAATTGGGTTGGAGAAGCTATATATTGCGCTGGCAACCTCTTGAGTGGGTAGCGAACACAACTCCTTGAAATTGGATTCACCCATTGGACATGCCTTTGGTGTTTGATAATGCTTTGCCGCCTGACCATAATCCACTTCAATTCTTTCATGTCGATAACTACATTCTTTCTTACAGACTAGTAAAAATAGAAAACAATTCAAAGCCTAAACTTATATAAGCTATATATTAAAATTAATAACACATACTGAATCGATTGCTAGATGTATAGTCCTAGTTATAGTTCATCATAGCTAATATCGTTTTTAAGAGTTATATCGATAAATAATCTATTATGCCG